>RZIQ01000075.1:0-122395 GCA_003992365.1 Aureobasidium sp. P6 | reverse complement strand
ATCCTCACATTAACAAACGCTCACTCCTCTCAGCCCGAGTACCAGAAACAGTCCTCGCAAGCAAGAAGCGCAGATTCACCTGCCTGTCCACCCCCAAGGCAAAGCCAAATACCCAAGAACGCGAGATTTTCGCCTCACTGTCAACCTCAATCCACCCACCGCCTCCCGCCACTAGCTCTGAAAAACTCGTCACTCACATAACGCCTCAACTCCAAAGCCAATTCTGGGAAAGTCCAGAGTTGCAGGGGAAATACAAACCCTCACCTCATCGCGAGTTACGGCAGAGCGAGAGAGGATACTGGACTTTCGACACGACAAGTTGGAGTGCGAAAGTCCAAATCAAGTTTTGGGTGTTTTTGCAGTCGAACATCGGCAGTGGTGTGAGCGGGTGGGGTATTTGGTGTTTGAGAGAACAAGATGGCGAAGCCTTTGAGCGAATCGACAACGACGGTCAGCGGACTGGAAATGTTGGACAGGAAGGGCATAGAGAGCAGAGTGAAAACGAAGGGAAACGGGCGGAACTGGGTACGGTCAAGGTCTTTTGCTGGGGAGAGGTCGTGGGACATATCTGGTTGCTGTGCTACGTGGCCAGTCAAGCCAAGTTGAAGCATGTAGAGTCGCGATGGATTGATGCGGATGGAGAGATCGTGATCAGGATATGATTTGATTTTGGAGAGAGAAAAGAATATACAGCTATCATGTGCACGCCTGATGGCCACAAGACCTGCAAGAATGTCAAATCGGTCTACTTTGTCCTCTCTATACGATCAACTCTCGATTCTTCTTATTTTGTCGTTCAAAATGACATCAAAAAAAACTTTACAATGGCTTTTTTTTGTTCCTTGAGACCTTTTCTACTTCAAAACACCATACTCTCGCCTTCTTCATCTGGCCCTGCCAACGTCCCACTTCTAAACCCTTCCAAATCCAAAACCTTCCACGCACGACACCCCTTTTCCACAACCACGCAATTCCTTCTTCCCTTTTTCCCATTCGCGACAAGATAACCCGGAACCCATCCCTTTTCAAACTTGATCGCCACATACCCGTTCTCCTCCAATTCATCCATACTAGCCCAATTATACCTGAACGTTTGGTCAAGAGATCTGTAGGGCAAGACCAAAAGGTGATGGGCGTTTTCGTGGTTGAAGAGACAAATAAAAGTTTCATCATCCAGGAACTTTAATGCAGAGATTGTGGACGGCGAAGAAGAAGAAGAAGAAGAAGAAGATGGGAGGATGATTTGTCGCCATCCCTCGCCCATTTCTCCGGTTTCTTTGGTTTCTTGGTGCCAGAGCCCGATTTCGCAGACTTCGGTTGAGGGTTGGTGGGTAGATTGTGCGGGCACGCCGAGAACGTATGTCGTGAATGTTTGGGGCGAGATTTGGATCATGCGTATGTCGAGGTGAGTCAGAGAGGAGGTGGCGGGCGTGCGGCAGGGTATATCTTGGGTTTGGGGACGGGAGGATTGTTGCCAGAGGGAGATGTGGCGGTGGGCTGATTTGCAGACGTCACTGAGGCGTGTGCCCCAAAAGTGCAGCGAAAGTAGATTTTCCGCTGCACTGTCGGGTCGGGGTGCATTTCTGTGGAATTGAATGCTGGCGATGAGCTGCTGAGATGTTGGAGGTGAAGATATGTCGGGTTCTGGGGTGGAAAAGACGATGGCTCTTAGACGACTCTTGGTCAATCCGCCCTCAAGATACTCAAGTGTGTTTGGGATGTCAAGTTGCGGTGTCTCACGCTCGGCCATATCTTTCGCGCTCAACGACTCTGGGTCCGCAGCCGCGAGATCGATTTGATGGCGTAGCCATCTTGAGAACGCACGGAATTGTCGTTGTTCGGTGCCTAGAATCTGCACTGTTTCATGCACAAGCAGCTGAAGAGATGACAGGGTTGAGAGGATGGAAGTAAAGGCCTCTGGAGGCACGTTAAAGTGAGGTGTGTCTGAGTAGAAGCGCGCGAGGCCGCGTAGGTTTGTGGCTACCACCGCGCTGCGTTCGAGGACTGGAAGGAGGTTGGTGTGCAGGATTTTGGAGAGTTCGGAGTAGAGGGTCGTCATTGCGTGATCCCATCTTTTGTGGCCCTTTCGATTTGTAAGATTAGTATGTTGCCAGGGACTCGAGGTTGATTGATGATGGTACTTACACGCTCGGCTAGTTCATCACGCAGCCATTCTAATATTGTGGGTGTAAAGTTGCCAGTCATGGCGAGATGATATAAATTCTCCTCCAAGATACCCTCGTCCTTTTCTTCCAGAGTCTCGTTGATGTTCTCCATGAATCTGGATGGTAAGTTTGTATGTGTAGTCCAGTCGCTTTTGGCTGATACAATACTGCATGATATGTAACCGCATAAATCACGTAGTTGAGCTGTACGAGACACGATCAAATGTAGATGTGATCCGCCAGATGACATGAGCGGTATGTCAAAGAGGCTGAGATGGAGATTTTTGTATCCCTTTTGCAATGAATCAGCATCGTCATCGTCAGGTTCAGCTCGTAGAAAAGCGTGCCGTTTGGAGCGGGGATGAGACGTGTACATCAATGGTACCAGAGAATGTGGCGTCTCGTCATCTTCTTCCAAAGGCCACATAATGCCAGGCCCAGGAAAGTCCGGCGTATATTTGATGTCGAGGATGTCGTCAACCGTGACTCGGTTTTTGCCTCCAGCATGACCAACAAACATGACATCAGCTGATAATCGATCTTTCCGCTGCATCGAATCAAAGTAATCGTCAAGAGCTGCTTGCGTGGCAAACATGTCATATCGTCCACTGGCAGTGTGCCGAGTCGGTATGGGACTGAGACGAGGCAGCACAGATTCAACATCAATGAATGCAAGCTGACGAGGCAAGTCCTTCAATGAAGCTTCCTGTCCTTGCACTTCGAAGTCGTTGTCTGCATCATCTGCAAGTGGTCTGTTGTCATGATGTAGTCCAAGACGACTGAACAGATCATCGACCATGGATTGATCAAGTCCAGTCTTTGTGGACTTTTTCGCCTCAGTCACATCCCTTGTCAATACAGTCCCCCAGCCGAGGCAAGTGATTTCACCGCGTTCAGCCTTTGATTTGGGGTCTGCAGCATCGATGCTGAAAGGGTCATTACCGCCATGTCGGATAACTTTTCCAGTCTCTCCTGATACAATGTCGACATATCCAGTATTCAATGCAACGGCCAGACACTTGCCTGTGATTATTAGACTTGCTGATGGAGATTGCGGACTTCAAGCAGCACAAACCATCGCGTATCCATCGCAATCCGACGATATTGGTAGAAGGCGTTTTTCGTTTGACGACAAAGGCGCGTTGTCCACCGATTCGATAGACCTCAATCACTTCATCTTGTGTGACTACTGCAAGCAGATCTGTCCGGGGACAATAGGCTAGAAGATGCGGGTTGATGGTATAGGACAAGACCTTTTCAGATTGTAGCGGAATGCGAATTTCACCCATCTTGATGAAGGATTCGATATTCCGAAATCATCTAGATCGAGACATTCATCATGGTTCGAGAATGGTCCGGCTGAGTGTTGGAACTGATTGTTGACAGTTCCTTTCCAGATCGACTCCAGATTGCTTGGCATCCAAAAGTCGCTGTCTCGATGCAACCATTTCAAAAAGAGGACAATTAAACTGATCCGAAGTATGAGTGGATGAGAAAAAACCTGCAGACTGGCATTTTGAAGAGTGCTGGGCAAATAGTCGATTCTCGTTCGCTTTTCATGACACAATCTAATTACGCCTGATCCAATCACATCCTTTAAACCACCAGGTATCCGTCTGCCACCGACTTGATGTCCTTTGAGAAAGAAATATCTTGGCCCATATTCAACAGAGTCACAGAAGATACCTGAATTATCGTCAGTCAGGTTCAATGGAACAGCATTAAAGGAGACTTACATCGACATCAACATATGGTCTGGTCTTTGCGAAGCGCACGCTCATTGGGAAGAACTCGGCCTCGCTCTCTGCTTGTGCCTCGAACTCGAAGCTACCGTTGGCGTTAGTGTCATCTACATCGCCGATGGTCCAGTCAATACTGTCGCCAGACACCTCGTAAACAGCATCAAAGCTGGACACTGAAGGTTCGCTGGTCTGGTAAGGTATTGAAACAGAGACATCGCTGAGTGCATCTCCACCAGTGAGTTCGTATTCAAGAGTAATGTTGTAGGTGCCGGAGCCGGTCTCGTTGACCCAAGCAGTAAAGGTAATGGGAGGGTCGCTGATGTCTTCGGCCTTTGCTGCCAATCTCCAGCGCATGACTCCAATCGAGTTGTTGGCAGGGAAGCCTTTGGAAGTGTCGGTGAGTTGGATGATCTTGTCGTTCTTGAAGACGGCCTTGTCCACCTTGGGATGCGAGTTTAGTTGAGCGCCTCTGGTATCGCCCAATGCGAGAGCAAGTTGGACTTGCGTGAGAGATGGGTCCGAGATACGGAGTTGAAGATCGCCCTTGACCTCAAAGGACTCGAGAGAGCCCTCTCGGCTGAGCTTGGCTGAGATGGTTTCGGCGACTGTGATATGCAAACCCTCGCGATCCGAGGAGACGGTTGGAGCAGCGGCTTGAACGGGAGCGCTGGCTGCAGGAGCCGAGGGAACAAGAGGAGCGTCGGCTTCCGGACCAAGATCACCACGGACTTGCTCGAACATGGACGTCGTCTTCGTCTTCTTACCAAGCTGCATTCCCTTGCTTCTGGCAGGGAGAGACTTCTGGAAGGACTTGTTCTTCTCAGCATTGTACGAGTCGTACGTGTCGGGGACAGCGGGTTGGGTAGGTGGTGGAGTGTAGGTAGGGTATGAAGGAGCACTGGGCATGTTGGAACGGCCAGAACGGGTGGCTTCTTTGCGCTGCATTTCGAGTTGTTTGGCCTTTCTCTTGCGTTCCTCGGTGGCTTCGAGTTCCTTGTTCTGTAGACGGTGTAAGCAAGCATACGACAAGCTGCGCAAGACGGCGTTCCACATACCCTAGAGATGATGTCTTGAATGCGTTCCTCGTGTGACTCCATGTCGAGGAAAGTCTTGATCTGGCTCAAGGTGAGGTTCTCGCGGTAGCCTAGAGTGACGAGCTCATCGAATGCGCTGAGGAGCTCGAAAGCATTGCGCAGAATCTCCCTCTCATCCAAGCTTCTGCAAATGCTAGTGACGAGCTGGGCAAAAAGATGTAGCGAGTCGATGTCTTGGAGAATGTTTGATTGGCGGTTGGTGATGAGGACCATGTACAGCTCGTCCAGGGGCTGGTAGACGAAGCGGACATTGTCTTGCTCGACAGTGGTGTGCTGAGTCCCGCTGTCGGCAAGCTTGGGGAACGAGGCAAGAAGGGCTTCGATTCTTGATCTCTGCATCTCACGGAATTGGCGAGAGAGGACGGCCTTGCCGCCGCGCGTGCAGATGGATGCTGCCAGAACCACCTATGCCATGGCATTAGCTACGACTGTGCCGCGGATCGATGGTCATGGTTGCTCGATTACCATTGTGCCGGGCAGATGATGCGGTCGACGAAGATGCGAAGAGAAAACGAAACGAGTGGTATTCGTCCAGGAAGGCGTCCGTTAGTTGTCCTCTCCTAAACTTCCCCACGCTCCGACTCGGTGCTCCTGCCTTGCTCTGCCCTCGTCCACCAACGCGCAGGTCTTGGCGGCGTTGACTGTGCCAAGGCTCCGCTCCCACCGGCCACAGCATATCGCGTAATCAGGCAGTTGCAGCCCCGGCCGTTTTCGTCTTCTCTTCGCGCCTGCCTCCACTCGACCTCTCGACTTGGTTCATTTTCGACACGACCGTCTCACAGACACCCGCGAGCAACACTTTGTAGATCTGCTCGCTCTGTACGCATCCAAGCATCAGAACCCTCCCTTTCACACCGTTTCCCGATTCGTCGTGTGGCAACCTGCTAGCCTCGTTCCACCGTCCATTCATTCCTCGGCTTTTCTTTGTTCTTTGTGCACAACACGCTCCCCCTTGCTGGCCTCCAGTACCACCTCTGCTGCCCCTCGGCCGCCATGGCTACCACTCTCCAGCCTACCTTTGGCCTACAACAGCCTGAAGATTCCATGGAGATTTCGTCAGAGTACGGCAACATGGACGCCGACATCGACATCGATCTTGACGCCCCCGACGCCCCCGACACAAACATGCAGTCTTTCCACCACGATGACCACCACATGCAAGAAGATCCAAAGTCTGACCGTCAAGACGACGATCTCATGATCGACGACTCCAACATCGGCGACACGGATCGCATGATGCAGGATGATGCCCCACTTCCTCAAGAACAAGATGAAGAACTGCTAGATTTCAGTGAAGACGAGGAAGATGTCCCCATGAACCCCGTAGAGCAAACTCAACCTGAGCTTCAAGACGACCCAGAGTCGAGCGCGCTCGCCGAGCCACTTGCAACCATCCAAGAGCCTGTTGAGCAAGTCCAATCTGCTGCTGCATCCCAGCTCCTGACCGAGGGTGTCCAACCAGTCGATAGCGAAGCGCCACAGACGGACGAAACTCAGCTACAACCTCACCCTGAAACAAGTGAACCTGCCGCCGAACAGAGCACTACCGACCATGAACCTGACACAATAGTCAAAGATCCCTCTGACAATTTGGAGCCCCAGCACGAGGCTCAAGACTTGATTGAGTCTGTCACCGTAGCAGAAGTCGCCCAACAGACGGATGTGTCTCCCACAGAGACCGTCGTTGAGTCTTCTGAAGCCCTCAATGAACCGAATGACAATCCAGTGGAGACTGCTCAGGCTGTGCAGCCTGAGCCAACCGAAGAAGAATATCAAAAACAAGGTAATGACGCTGCCGAGGCTGTCTCCGCTCAAGAACATGATGAGGAGTCGGTCGAACCTTCTTTGGTCCGCCAAGAAACCGACCTCTCGAACTACACTGTCCCTGAGGATTATTCTCGCGAGAGACAGCCAAATTCTCCTACCGTGACTGGTCTCCACCCTACTATAGTCGAATATCAGGACAACGAGGTGTACCTCTTCCCTTCGAGGGATCCTGCTGTGCCCGAACAGTATTTGTTGCAGAACGAGAATCTTGTGACCACAAGTCTTGGTGACCTGCTTCAAGCTTGTCGCACCGCTCTTGGTGATGGCATAAGCGAAGATGAAGAGCTGGTCCTCGGTGTCGAAGAGTTGGACCTCTATGTCAGCGAGGTAAGCTATCAGAAATCCTGTCCACTCTCATTCACGGCTACTGACCCTTTTTCACCAGGACTCGACACCAGCCTTCTCCACTAGCTTCTCTGAACTCCTTGACATGTACCTTCAGCTGCACAAGCTTGATGGCAACGACAATCCCACACCATTCCGTGTGTCATTGACTACCAAGACTAGATTTAGCAATCGTTTGGCTTCGATAACTCAGGCCATATCCGAGGGCAAGGGCTTCTCTCAGCTCTCGTTCCTACAATACTACGAGTATGATGAGCCCACCGAATTGCCTGATGAGGACTTTGACGATGACTTTGACGAAGCCGCCAACCACGATGAAGCACAAGAAGCGATTAGGGGCGGTGCTTCGGTCGCTGAGCATACGCAGGCCGCCAATGAGCATGAGCCCGAGGCTTCAAGTCATTATCATGGAACTGAAGAAACAAACGCTGAACAGACCGACTCTGCACAAGTTGCCGGAGATCATGATGGTGAGTATAAGGGTGATGCATCGGTACAGCACGATGCAGCCAACGACGTGATCGATCAAACCGAGACCAACCAGGATGAGACGCAATACTTCGATGCTCAGGGTGATGAATCTCAACTGGCAGGTCAAGATCACATTGAAGCTGAAGACCACTTCACTGCCGAAGTGCAGCATGTCAGTGGGGATGCACATGCCACGGCCGCCGAAGAGGTCCATGACCCAACCGTGTCTGACCAAGTGCACTCTGCTCAAGATGAACAACAAGAAGAGTATTTCGAGCATCAAAATGAAGAAGAGCAAGAGTATGAGAACCTGGAAGAAAACGTGTTCGGCCAAGGCGAGTTCTTCGATGAAGACAATTACGAATATCAGGACGGTGAGGTAGCCGAAGAAGAAGGTGAAGATGGCGACGCAGGCGCCGATGAACCACATGCAATGCATGAAGACAGTCATGAACAAGCAGAGCAAGATGACGAAGCTCTTGCCCCTGAGGCACAAGATAGCTCTGTCGCCCACTCTTCTGGAGAGCACACATTGGGCGAGGTGCCTGAAAGTGGCCACAGTGCTTCACAGGATTCTCAAGAGCAGCGACATGCTGTCGATGACTCTGTGAGTGGACAGGCAACGGACATCGACAATGAGACGACTCCACTTGTAGGCGATGTCAACAAAAACATCACAAAGCGTCCCTCGCTAGCAGTCGAAGACGACGACTATGACGAGATCAACTTCGACGACGAAGATGGCTATGAAGATGAAGGCGCCGGCCTTGCGCAGGTACTTATCAACGCATCAAGCAAGGCATCACCCGGAGGCAAACGTTCTTTCTCGGAGCTTGACCATGTGGATGATGAGCAAGACACCAAGAAGGCTCGCGCTTCATGAGTGACACCCATTTCAACATGGGACAAGGTGCAAGCCGACGCCTTTATTCAACTGCATCGTCGAGGTGTTGCGACATGATTCCACGGAATAAAACCCGGATACGACGTCGAAACGGTGTCTCAAGGCAAGATGCGAAGATGTCATCTGCTTTCCTTAATCTTCCAAGCATTCCGCCTTTGTTTTTCAGCAACAATCGAAACGACCAGTGCTAACTTGCAGTGTCATACTGAGCTACTAATCCCGTCTAATGCAGGTCACAACATAGGTAAGAAACTTTGTCTCTGATGTCTCTATCCGTTTGCTAGACGTGAAGATGGGAAGAGAAGGGACTAGCAAACAAAAGTGTGGGCACTTCCGGGAGTTGAGTTGATGGGCGAAGGAGTTTTGGCATTTCAGGCGTTGCATGTCCTTTTCCATCATCATGATTTGCTGCGACTCGCGAAAAAGGATACCCCACCACCCCTGTTATTTTTCCATCATTCTGCCTTTCCCCTTTTCGTAGCACCACTAGCTTGCATTTCAGAGTAGCCAACATGATGTGTTTTAATCCTCCTTTCTCTTCTCGTCGCCTTCGCCAACACCATCCAAGAAATCCCTACACGTCTGGACGATGATCTGGTGATCCTGTTGCTGCTTCAAGCCCGAGACAACAATGACGGCAACCACACCCTCGACACCCTTGACCCTCACGGGGAAGCCACCACCGTGTATGGCAAAGTCCTTTGCCTTGTCCTGCAAGCAGTATTTCTCGGCAAATGCCTTTTCATCGCCTGCAAACTTGTTGTGCATGTACCAGGTGGAGGATCCAAATCTGAGCACGGTAGCGGATTTCCTAGCTACCCAGCTGCTGTTGTCGGGAGTGATGCCGGGCTTGACGGCTGTGTAGAAGAGAGGAGTGTTGTTTGCCAGTGTTATGCTGATGACTGTTGCGGTGGGAAAGGAGCTGAGGCGGCTGCGCAAGAGGCAGCCTAGATCCCAGGCATTCTGGGTGGTGAAGGTGGGGAAGAGGATCGAAGAGTCGATTTGGGCGATTGCGGCGAGGTCGGTAGGGGGGTTTGTGAGGGGGTAGGGGGATGAGTCTGCCATTTCGGTCGAATCGCTTTGAGGTGTGGTGGTTTTGTCTGAAGAAGAGCGAGTGGTAGGAAGAGGAGAGGAAGAGGAATCGACTGGTGGGGGTTTGTCGACTGACGCATGCGGCCATGTGCCATGTGTGGCGCTGCATTCACCGCCTTTGCAATGCGGGGCAGAATGGGACCTCCGAGAGAGTGCTTACACAGCGTACACGCATTGCTTAGCGAGCACAGCCTATTTCGTACCAAGATGCCATCGTCCCTGATGCTATGGGTGGATCATCAGAGCTTGTGCAGATGGCAGTCCTACAGTCTTACGAACACCCATGGACTCAATTTACTGATATTCGCTTGGCGAGAGAAGGCTGAAATCCATCAAAGGCACGGTAATGTCGTGGAAAAGAGACCCCTGCGTTCTGTAACAGATCCGTCGAAAGCTCAAGCCAGGAATTTTTCAGACAGCCCGACATTACACAACCATCACCAACTTTTTTCTGGCCGACAAGCACGTTTCACACAGCACAATCTCGCAATCATGGCACCCATGGACGATGACTTTGTCCTCACCCTCTCAGACAACGAAGATGGCTTCGCCGACGAATTCGACGACGAGGCAGAAGTAGCAGACACCGCTCCGGCCACAAACAAGAAGCGCAAACGCGACTCAGACGTCGCCACCACATCCGCAAAACAGGACAAGAAGACCAAGAAGCAAAAGAAAAAGGCACACCAGGACCACTTGGAAGACCAAGAGCCCGAAGTCGACGAGGATCTGGATCCAGAGTTTGAGTTCCAATTGGGCGATGGCACGACGGCTAATATGGATGAATTCGATGGCTGGACCGCTTACAACGCCCAAAAGAATGCTGGCAAGAGACTTGTCGATATCGATGACATTATTGCAAAGAGGAGGCAGGAGAAGAAGACCGAGCGTGATGCAGACGCTGCCGAAGACGAGCAAGAAGAAGAGTTTGCTGGTTTGAGTGATGAGGACGGCGAGGACGAGCTTTTGGCAGAGGACGCTTTCGGCATGGGTGCTGCACCTGGCGTCGAGAAAGATTCGGATGATGAAGAAGAGGGTTCGGACGACGAGGACGGAGAGGGCAGTGATGCTGAACAGGATGGCGACAAGGCCGAGGATGAGTCTGACGACGAGTCTGTTGCTGAGCATGTCCCGCATCCCGACGACGATGTTTCAGACGCATCAGATGTTGACGAGAAGGAAGACGACGAGGAAGCCAAGAAGCAGGCCGCTTTCTTCGCTCCAGAATCAAACATGGACGGCGAGAAGGGCCCATCAGCAAAGCCTGTAGGCTCGTTCCAGGATCTCAATCTCTCGCGTCCCATCATCAAGGGTTTGTCATCTGTTGGTTTCGCTGCTCCCACTCCCATTCAACACAAGGCCATCCCCGTCGCACTACTCGGCAAAGATGTCGTCGGAGGTGCCGTGACTGGTTCCGGTAAAACTGCCGCCTTCATCATTCCCATCCTCGAGCGTCTGCTCTACCGCCCGAAAAAGGTTGCCACCACTCGCGTTGCAATTCTGATGCCTACTCGTGAATTGGCTTTGCAATGTTACAACGTCGCTGTAAAGCTCGCCAGTTTTACCGATATTACTTTCGGTCAAGCGATCGGTGGTATGAGCTCGCGTGAACAGGAGGCCGCTCTGAAGCAACGTCCCGATGTGGTCATTGCCACTCCCGGTCGTTTCATTGATTTCATGCGCAACTCTTCCGCCTTCCAGGTCGACACTATCGAGATCCTGGTGCTCGATGAAGCCGACAGAATGCTCGAAGACGGTTTCGCGGACGAGCTGAACGAGATCTTGACCACGATTCCCAAGTCAAGACAGACCATGCTTTTCTCAGCCACCATGACATCCAGTATCGACAATCTTATTCGTGTTGGTCTCAATCGTCCAGTCCGACTCATGGTTGACTCGAAACGTCAGACAGTAGCAGGTCTTACTCAAGAGTTTGTCCGTCTGCGTCCCGGTAGAGAAGACAAGCGCATTGGTTACCTCCTCCACCTTGTCCATGAATCATTTACAACCAAGACGATCATCTTCTTCCGTCAAAAGAAGGAAGCCCACCGTGTTCGTGTCATTTTCGGTCTCCTCGGCTTGAAAGCAGCAGAACTTCACGGAAACATGTCACAAGAGCAACGTATCAATGCCATTGAAGCATTCAGATCTGGCTCCGCTCACTTCCTCCTTGCCACCGATGTCGCTTCTCGTGGTCTGGATATCAAGAACGTCGATGCTGTGATCAACTACGAAGCACCCCAGACTCAAGAAATTTATCTTCACAGAGTCGGCCGTACAGCTCGTGCGGGAAGACAGGGTAAAGCATGCACGTTGGCAGCAGAGCCCGATCGCAAAGTCGTCAAGGCGGCTGTCAAGACGGCCAGAGCACAAGGCGCCATCATCAAATCGCGCATCGTGGACCCCAAGATCGCAGACGACTGGTCCAGCAAAGTGGATGCGTTGAGCCAGGAGATTGAAGACGTGCTGAGAGAAGAAAAGGAAGAAAAGGTTCTCGCAACGACCGAGATGCAAATGCGCAGGACAGAAAACATCATGACGCACGAAGATGAAATTCTCAGTCGACCCAAGAAGACATGGTTCGAATCTGAAAAGGACAAACGCGCCGCCAAGATCAGAGGAAAGGAGGAATTGAACGGTGTCATGTCTGCGGGAGCCAAGCTCAAGGGTGACAGGAAAAAATTGTCCAACAAGCAAAAGAAGAAGTTGGAAGACAAGGACGAGAGAATGGAGGGTGGTGGCTGGAAGAAGGGCAAGGCTGAGAGACAAGGCAAAGGTGTTCTTGAAGCTGACAAGAAGAAGGGCAAAGGTGGTAAGCCCAAGGGCGGCAAACCTGCCGGCAAAGGACCGAGAAAGTCCATGTAAATGATTTCCATTTTGGCTCTTAAGTAGCGATATCCATGGTTCAGCTGGTATTTTCTTCATGACTTCCATTGCTGTTCTCTTGCCATCAGTGACCCTGTTCCGAGAAACGGTCAAAGCGCAAAAAAAAGTTTCAACCTCGAATTGCTACGATTACCAAGCAAGCAGATATTCTGGACATGTAGTGTCTACGCCCTACTCAAGCTAGCTGGTCCTGCTTGATTCATAATCTGAATATCGATTGTTATCAGGTCTCCGTGACAGTCGCAAGCACAAAAATCACACCCACAATTCCAACCACCTAAACCACACTCGTATACAATCATGACAGATCAATCATCTCTACGGCTAGATCAGATCCCAAGCGAAATACTCGATGAGATATGCGACCACCTCAGCAAAAAAGACCTAAAAGCCCTTCGTCTCTGCAACAAAAGAACCTCGGCCATCGCAACCACTCATCTCGCAAAACGGTACATGTTCAACCTCTGCTCTCTAATGACTCGCCGCAGTCTGGAAAAGCTGGCCGAAATCTGCAGACACCCTTCTTTCGGCCCTCATGTCCGCAAGGTCCATTTGTCTTCTGGCCGCGTCCACCCCCGAGAGATGCGTGCGTTGATCGAGAGGGTCGAGGACATGCAACGACGACTGCCCGCCCCGACTTCGGCCCAAGTCAAGCGCGCAAGAGCCAAGATGCAAGATGCAATGAACAGATCCACCAAAGAGTACGAACTCGAAGTCTCGGGGGATGCGGCCGGATTGCTTTGTCGAGCGTTTGCGGCATTGAGCGAGTACGGTACACCCGTCATTCTGGACATTTCCGACTTCGAAGTGCCGAGGTGGGATCCGGTCACTTTGTTTTTGGACAGGTATGATCATTTCCATGGAGAGCCGGAGCTCTGTTTCAAGTCGACCATGGAGCCTTGTCTGGAAGCCATTTTTCGCACGGAAATGCGGTTTACAGAGCTCGAGTTGACCGTGGATGCATTTGCTATTGATCCTGCGGAACGAGGATTCGACACGCAAGACATAGACGCCAAGAATCTCGATCTGCTGTCAAGTCTAAAGTCCGTCTCGCTGGATCTGGTAAACACGTTCGACGATGCCGGTACACGATCGGCCGGGCATATCTTATCCTACGCTCGGTCACTCGAAAGCCTGACTTATCGACAAGGATGCGACGATCTCGATCCTACCGACTGGCCGGCACTGCACCAACCTCAAGTCATGACTATACGCCAGTTCGAAATCGCGGATACAATTCTCTCGTCTGTAAACTCGAGCGGTCTAAAGTCTTTGTGGATCGAATATGCGCCGATATCATGCCACACCCTTCTCGACTTGCTGGATAAACACTCGGATACACTCACCTCGATATACATCAGTAGCGTATGTCTGCTTGACGGTAGCTGGGCCGAGATCTTTACGAAAATCAAGCAGTCGTGTCGTTTTGTGACTGACCTCGACACCGGCAATCTAAGTCAAGCGAAACCTGAACTGAGAGCAGGTGATTATCGTCCTCTCATTTTAGCTCCGGAGTGGACTTTGGAGCAGAGTAACGGGAGGATGGAAGTGGAAGATGCGTTGGCGAAGTTGGTGAATGCGCCCACGCTTGAAGTGTTGGAGATCATGAATCGCAGGGAAAGAGCACGGGATCAGGATATCCCAGAGTTGGGTCCTTGATGAACTTGTCGACGGGCAAGAGAAACAACATGCAAAAACAGAAGATTTGGAACTCATCTTCTCGTGGTTGGCCAATGGATATGCCATTGTTGAAAAATTCCATCGAATCTGTGCCAATTCTGCCAACTCTCTCTCTCTCTCTTTCCTCAAGCCGGTTGAGCGGCTATGATGTCTTTTGCCTGCAAAATGACTCACCTGTATGGACCATGGAACTCGACCCAAGATTGAGATGCAAGTAGATGGGACAAGTACCTTTTAGTCCGAGATGAGCATTTGTAAACTCACTGACAATTCTGGGCGTCTCACATCAGAACACGCTTGAAGAAGGAAAAAAGGCCAATGACCATCTCTTCACCCCCCGGGGGCCAAGATATATACCCAAAACGGCAACCCTTTGGACCACCCCCGAACCCTTATCGCTATCTCTGCGTCGCCTATTCCCCACACCTTTGCTATCTCCATGTTTACTGCCGGTAGTGGAGCTTTATATACATCAAGATAGGTACTTCTCAAGCATGATTTCCCAATTACTTCGCTTTTCTTGACTTTTGTTCTTGCCTTTTGTTTTTTCGATATCTAGAAAAGAATGATTACGGCTACAGAAGTGCTCCAGGCATGGGACGCCTGTGACAAAACCGACTCGGCCTTTATCCTCATCTGCAGCGTCTTTTGCTGGCCGATTATCCCGGCAGTGGGACTCGGATACTCTGGCTACTCTACCCGTCGCAGCGGCCTTGCCTCTTTCATGCCAGCCTTGCTCGCCGTCGCCGTCTGCACGATACAGTGGTGGTTGTTTGGTTACTCGCTGGCATATGGAGAGGGCAATGGCTTCATTGGCGATTTCAAGCATTTCATGCATTTGGATGTGTTGGCTGAACCCGTGGGCACCATTCCGGCGATTTTGTTCAGTGAGTTTCAGTTAATCTTTTGCGCGACGGTTTGTGCGATTGCTGTTGGTGGAGCTTGTGAGAGGGGGAGATTGTTGCCTCTTATTCCGTTCATCTTCGTAAGTACACCTCTGTTCGAAAGACGGCCATGTCGTTGTCTGACACTTCCGTAGCTCTGGGCAACATTTGTCTATTGCCCTCTGGCACACATGGTCTGGGGAGGTGGTTTTCTCGGAGAACTAGGCGTCCTCGACTTTGCAGGTGGCACACCTGTACATATCTGCTCGGGAGCGACGGCGACTGCACTCAGCATCTACCTTTCGTACCCACTCTTCCGCTCTCGCAAATCCGCAGAAAGAACGCCAGCTCATCTGGTCCTACACAAACCTCACAACACATTAAGTCAACTGCTTGCCCTTGTCACCATTTGGGGCTCGTGGCTTGCCTTTGACGCTGGCACCACACTTGCCTTCAACTTCAAGTCTGTCATGGCACTTTGCGTGACCAATCTCTGTGCTGCATCAGGAGCGATTACCTGGGCTTGTATGACTTACTACGAGACCGGTAAATGGTCGCTCGATTCGACCTTTCTGGGTGCCATCTCGGGATTGGTCATGATCACCCCCTCGGCAGGATTCATCGATATGGCCACTGCCTTCTTTTTCGGTATTGCGGGAGCGGTAGTTTCAAGACAGGCATTGCGAATCAAATTCACCGACATGGCGAGACGATGGAAGTGGGTTGACAACGGTGACACTTTTGCCACCCACTGTATTGGCGGCTTTGTGGGCACCATCGCTACGGGACTGTTTGCTCAGAAAGAAGTCGCCGCTCTTGATGGGGTGACTGAGATTGTTGGTGGCGTCTTCTTTGATGGCAACGCGAGGCAACTGGGCGTTCAGATTGTGGAAGCCTTGATCGGATTCACATGGGCATTCAGCGTTTCATACATCCTCATCGCTCTCATTGATTGTGTGCCGGGCTGGGAGGTGTTGGCTGTCGACAAGTAAGTTGTCTCTGAAGTTTTGTATCAGATCAAAAAACTAACAAGACCACCACAGGGATGTCATGGTCGGTATGGACTCATCTCAGATGGGCGAGTCATTGTACGAAGATCAATGGAAAGGGGAGGAGGATTACCAGCCGTTCGCCGCAACGATTCAGTTGGAGTAAGCCGCGTCGGATTGTCCATCTTATCGGTGATGTAGATTTCTTTATTGAATTCGACCTAAAATCACTTTCTCCAGTCTCCGGACGGTGCAGGGGTCATGCGGGCAACGACATTCTTGGCTCTGAGCCGATGATATGCGTGAGAGACACAACAGCAACGATAGAAGTGGTCAAGATTATGCCCAATTCCAGTCTAGCTTGCCAAGACTTCAATCACTGCCCTTGACTGATTGGACGGCATGTATTGATTGGCGTTCGGCAGCTGGACTTCTTCCCTCTTCTCGTACTGGCTGCCTTCCAGCAACATTGATATCAGATGAACTTACTTGATACATTCGCCTTATAGGATGAAGTCTGCTCGCCCCGACTGTGACGATAAGCTTCTCGACACTTTGGCATACGAGCACTCGTGACTGGTTTCCATTGCGGCCACCTCGGCATTTATACGCACACGTTTCTGGATCATGCGGGTTGCTTTCTAGATGTCAGCAATGTTTCGAGTCTTGACAAACCTCATATACATCATGTCTGTGTCGCCAAGCTTTTGTATCTCTTACAAGACATCACTCCATCTTCTATCATGCCACCTAAACGTATCAGAGTCTCGGAAGGTTCGTGCTGGCGATGCAAGGATCGTCGCGTGCTATGCGACGTGAAGAAGCCGGTGTGCACGCGGTGCGATGCAGCTGGTGTCAAATGCGATTACGGCGTACGTCTGAAATGGGCAAATGGAGTGGCAGCTCGAGGACGTTTCGCAGGGCAATTGTTACCAGTCAAATCTCCTCCTCCTCCTCCACCTGCACCTCGCATTCAGTCACCGTCGACTCCAGATGACTGGCAAGTGCTATACTTTGCTCGAGAGGTGCTTCCACGGTTTAGTCTGATGGATGCTGGTCCTGGAGTCGATCCTGCTTGGCTTGTTGCTGATTCGTCCATACATCAAGCTGTCATCGCCGTTGCGAATGCGCATCGGCTTTTCAGAAATCATGCCGTGCAAGAGGACACGTTATCGCAGATCAAAGAAACTCGATTGACTGCTATACGGTCTCTGCGGACTCGGCTCCAAGATTCATTCGACCTCTCACACGCCATCACCTTCCCATCCAGCGTGCTTTTGTGCATGTTGGACGGCATCATTGAACCACAGGATAACGGTCTTGCTGCAGCGTTCCATTTGCGAGGCGGTCGCGCAATTCTTCAGCATGGCAACCACTTGACCGAAGTATCGTCAGTCAAGTCAGGACCCATGTCCTTGCTGCTCTCCGTGTATGCCACGATGGACCTGACATACGCAATCCTAGGCGGCGAAGCACCACATCTCGGGCCAGACAGCTGGCTACAACTCGCAGACAGTGAAGCGTGGTGGACGGGCATCCAAGACGACCACGCCTTTGTCGACATCATGGCATTACTCGCCCAACTCGCCCAACTAGGCCACGACGCACGCATCTCGGGCTTTCCGGCACCGATCCGCGAACTGCTCGAGATCCAACTCACGCTCGGCAGGACCGAGTCGCGACTGGAGAGCCTGGCAGCACCGACATCGCCCGGTGGCAGCCAATCGTTCGACGCACTTACAGTCTTCTGCTCGGCCTATCGAGCCACCGCGCGCATATACATGTACCGCGCTCTCTGCAAACTCGACATGTCGGACGTCTTGGTGCAGGAAAGCGTGCAAGAAGGCGTAGACGCACTCCTGCAAGCCCCTCGAATCGGTAAACTCGCACATTGTCTCCTCTTCCCATGCCTGGTCATCGGCACCCACTGCATCAGCCCCGAGTTTCGGCACGTCGTTTCTGCATGTTTGGAGATTGCCAGTGAATACCTGTCGTTCGGATCTATCAAGATCATGGAGGATTTTCTAAAGGATATCTGGCTTGCCGAGGACTTGGTTGTGGATTTCTGGACTATGATGCACCCGGTTTCCGGCAAGGCTTTTATGTTTTGAAGAACCCACTCCGTTTGGGGTGTTGACTTGAAGAGGAATATTTCTCGCTCAAGTGCCTCTTTTGGTCCATGGCATAAAAAAAGAACAAATAGCAAATGATCCCATAAACGTTCACCTTGTCATGCATGATATGTGTGTATTGAAGAATGATTTTGTGAGAAATTACATAAAAAAAAATATCTTGACCGTCGACATCTGTGCTCGTTTGCAATGACTTTGGATAAACAAAGACCGAACAACATCACCCAGACGCAAAGAAAAAGAGAAAGAAAGAAGTGAAAGCTTTGTGTTTGTGCAAAACGTTCCCCTTCTCGACAGAGACCCAACACTCCCTCCCAAGGAAACTCGCGGGCTCGACATACAGTCGCAACAGCTATTGCAAGATGCTGCTAAGCAATGGCAGCCGGCAGGCTATACCCTCTGTCCCTCTGCGACATCTTGACTAGCAAGGTTTCCCCCATTCATCCCGCCGCTATTATTGGCATTTGCTGCACCAGACGCAGCAGGAGCAGTATCAGTGGCAGGCGTGAACGAAGATCGGAAAGCCCCGTTGTTCCTGGCTTGAGTCTCGCTGTTGCCGATGCCGTTATTGTGGTTTCCCAACACGTGAAGGAGATCCATGGTGCGGTCTACATGCGGCTGCGTCAAGTCTTCGGGAAAAGCGTTGCTTCTCTGTAGATTTCCGGCACGGTAACCAGGGTCTTCGTAATCGTTTCTTTGTTGTTGCTGGGGTTGAGGCTGTGGGTACGGACTGTGGTGCTGCGGTTGCTGTTGTTGCGTATCCTGATATTGTCCCTGGCGCTGACTTTGCATGCCACCAGGGGTAGAGTTGGCAGTGTGGGAAGGATAATCGTAAGGGCTTCTGGAATCAACATCCATACTAGTGTCGCTAGCAGCATACTCGACGCTAGCAGGTCGTCCATTGGCGGATTGGATAGCTAGGCGTTCGGCATCTTCAAAGCCTTCGAGTCCTTGGACTTCTTCTCGGTTGACATCTTTCCAATGACAGCGGGCGTGTTTCTTAGTACATCCGCCGCAGGAGGAGAGGTTTTTGAGGCAGTCCATTTTGAGTCTTCTACAGCGGTCGCAGGGTGGCATGACGCGCGAGCCGCGTGGCAAGGATTCCATGTACGCTTGACAGATGGCGCGGTATGGTTGCGACACTTCTTGGGCAGGGGGCAGGGGTTTCGAAAAGTTGTGACGGGGCGCGTCTTTGGTAGCTTCATCGTGGTAGGCGTTTGCTTGGGCGGTGGCGGCGGCTGCCAGGGCGGCGACGTTGGTGGGGACGGGCGAGACGGAAGTAGATGCTGGATCCAGTGCGGGACGAGGATGATGAGTGAAGCTTGGAGGTGTCTGGAAGGAAGGCGATTGAGGTTGTTGCATGGTTGATACGCGGCGATTGTCGGGCTGGGGTGGTGTGTGTTTGGGTAGAGATTGGAAGTGTCTGAGCAGGTCGTTGCGAATACTCAGCGCAGGATCGAGCTTTTCAGGCGACTGAAGAGGCTGCTGTTGCGGCTGCGGCGGCGGCGGAGGTGGTTGTTGGAAGGACTGCTGTTGCTGGTTGTGGTTGATGGAAACAAAGGCAGGTTGCGAGGGTTGTTGCTGTTGCTGTTGCTGCTGCTGCTGCTGCTGCTGCTGCTGCTGTTGCTGTTGCTGTTGCTGTTGCTGTTGCTGCTGCACTTGGGTGTTGTGTGACTCTTCAGCAGATCTGCGCTCCAGTATGGCCATCCTTCTCCCCTTGAGACGATGGGCCAACTGACGGGTGCGAGCAGCAACCGAATCGGCAGCAGCGGTCAGGTCTCTGAGAGACATCTCGACCAGTTCACATGTAGCCACCTCTTTCTCCTCGTCTTCCCAGATTGGAAGCGGCGGAATCAAGTCCTGGCATCTGCCGCTGTTGATGAACAAAAAGTCTTCCTCGGAGATCTGGACGCGTGCTTGCTTCTGCGGGTAGTAGAACTGGCAGACGCGACGGCCCTCGCTGAAGGTCGACAGCGTGAACTGAGAGGGGTGGGCCTGAGCAAAGTGGACGACATCCAACCAAGTGACTTGGGGCAGATCCTGATCTCGAGCATGAGAGTGCGAAGCAATGACGCGCGGAGGAGCATCGAAGCAGCGTTCGAAGCGCTTGATGAGAATGGGGCCTAGAGGTCGGGCGCCGAGGTTGCTGGCCAAAGACTCGTGACGGTCCAGAACCTGAGTGTACGAGGACAAGACATCGAGCATGCCAGGAAGAGTGTCGTCTTTTGTGATCAAAGGCAGGTCATCGACACATTGTCGGGCAATGTAGTTGATCTGGAGCTGGCTGCTCACATTGCCAGTCTTTGGCGCTTTGTTCTGGAATGGGTTGGGGGCCAACGAGGGGCTTCTCTTGCGCTTTGCACCCGGATTGGCTGCGACGAGTTAGTGCTCGGTGCCCGATACAGACGGCTTCAGCGAGAGTTGCGACATACACAGGCCGCGGGAGTCGGTGGGCGGAGCGGCTTCGGACATTTCAGCGCGGACAGCGGTGGGTGGTGCGCGGTGTGAGGCAGGGGGCGGTGGACGCTGGCCGGGCACGTCGTCGCGAGCAAGATGTTCAACACGCTCCAAGAGTCGATGGTCCTGTTGTTGTTCCAGAGTGTCGCCAATGCTGCCAATGCCCATTCGCCCTGCCTGCTTTCCAAAGCCTCTGACTGGGCCTTGGCACCTCGAACCACAGCCATTCCCCTCGGCACTTGGTCCTGGTCCTGTCTCCCGTCTGCAGCTCTGTCTTTTCTGTCACGATTGCGGCTAAAGTGCATGCGTCACTGGCCGCGTATGCCTCATTCCTCCATCTCATGTTGGCGGAGCGGTGTGTGAGGAACATCTCCAGCAGAACAACTGAGAAGAACGTGTTGAATGCGACGGCCGAGAACTTGTATGCCATACATTTATCACACACTCTCAGCATCAGCCGAATCTCTTCTGCATCACGCTGATAATGCTATCCATGACTTGTTCTCTGTCTCAAGCTCTGCCATCACTTTCTATCCCACGTGCATCCTCTCGGATTTAAGCTTAGGCGAGCAGCGAGGCACTTCTCTCATCCTGCTCACTAAGAGAACAGTGAATATCGCGTGTCTACATCTCATATCCGTGAGAAAGACGTGCCAGCAAGAGTCCAACCTATACCAATCAAAAGCGTGCCTTACCACCGCCACCAAAATCATAAAAAGGAAGTCACGGCAAGTCCAAACAACCATCCCAAAAAAGCCGCACCTTCCTTCCCTCTCTAGCGGAACAGCACAGACACACACCGCGCCTTCCTCCCGCTCTCCGCCCACCACCCAGCTTCCACTCTCCGCCCCGCCCGTCGCATCTGAACCTCTACGTCAGAACCACGCCTTCTGACTTGAGCCAACGACAACTCACACACCTCTACGCATACCTCTACACACCCTCAATGTCAGAACGAGGTCAATTCCGCGGCGGCGCACGCGGAGGAAACAACAGAGGCGGCCGCGGCGGCAACAGAGGCGGACACAACAACCAACACCAGAACAACAGAAACAACAACAACAGCAACAATGAAGAAACACCACGCCCGAAAAAGGAAAACATCCTCGACCTGAACAAGTACATGGACAAAGAGATTCAAGTCAAGTTCAACGGAGGCCGAGAAGGTGAGCATCAGCACCAGCCACACATGCGCTTTGCTGCGGAAAAGAGTGCAATCGGCTAACGCGCGAGAACCCTCCCCCCAGTCACCGGAACGCTAAAGGGTTACGATCAATTGATGAATCTGGTGCTGGATGATGTCAAGGAGATCACAAGAGGTACCCTTACCCGAAATCAATGCAAAGCAGGAGAGGAAGAACAAGATGAAGCTGACTATTTGAGCGCGAAAACCAGATGATGAAGGAAACACTTCATCAAGACCTTTGGGTCTTCTCGTCGCCCGCGGAACCCTGCTCGTACTCATCTCTCCTCTCGACGGCAGTGAGGAGATTGCGAATCCTTTCGTTCAGCCCGAGGAAGAAGGTGCTGCTGCCATCTGAGCGGCCTCTTTTTTTTCTTCCGCAACCATGAAAAAGAATATAATTCAATGAGCAAGAAAGCTTCGGCACAAGGATGAAAGGTGCATAAAAGGGATCCTGGAACGTAGGATGTAACGCAAGAGACTGGACACTTGAGACCGGTATTTCAGGAAGGGCAAGACGACAATGGGGACAGCGACTTTGACGGTTTCTGTTCTCCGGCGGTGCTTTGGTTGAGCCGGTCACCCTGTTCTCTGCTCGAAGCCTGCTCTCATCGCCATGATCACGCACCTATCCGCCCTGATCATTCAAAAGGCAGTCTTTGTCTGCGTGCAATACTCAGTACGACTCTATCAAACTCAAAAATAACTTCAAAATGTCAATTTGTGGTTGCCACCACTGAGCTTTTGTGACTCGACGTTCCACCATGCCATCTCGCTCATCCTTGATCAGAAATCATGCACAATATCTTCCTTCCATGTGGAGCCCTAGGCAGTCGAACACGAACACGCCGCATCAAGTACACACAACATTGAAGTTGATCGAGGAGGATAAACCAACGGGCTTGAGTTGAAGCAAAAGGTAAACTGTCATTCACAATGGGAAAAAAAACATTATAGACAACTACTGAGCCCATCAACCATTGACCTGTTTCGCCAGACCACACAAGTACTGTACTTGGAAGAATCTCCCCGGTCGGTCATCTTTGACTTCAAATCCTTCCACTGCCATAAGACTGCTGATCACTGTCCAGACCGCGCTCCTTGAGCACACTGGCAGGAGGATCCTTGTGCAAGCGATGACGCCCAGAGGCATCCGTAGAAACGGTCTGATGACCCTTTTCATCGATACTGCTGTATTGCGGTGCAGAAGCAAGAGGATGCTCTCTCTGCTCCTCAAGCGGTGGCTCAAACTTGGCACCAGCGGCAGGAACCTGGCCACGGGCGGCAGCGGCTTCGAGTTCGCGTTGATGGCGCTCGTGAGCTACAATGTCGGCTTCTTGCAGACGTCCCTGCTCGCGGAGATCCGACTCGGGCTCCTTGGACTTGTCGCGGTGGAGAAAGCCAAGGAGTGAGTGGTGCTTTTTCTCGGGTTGCTCGTTCTCTCTGGTCGCCTTTTCGGCTTCCTTTTCGGATCTGTCGGCTTCCTTCTCGCGTTGCTTCTCGGCCTTCTTCTCGGCCTTTTCCATGTCATGCTTGTGCTTCTTTTCCTCCTTCTCGTGCGCTGCAGCAGCGGCGGCAGCGGCCTTCTTTTGCTCGTGCTCGTGCTCTTTTGCGGCCTTCTTTTGCTCGTGCTCGTGCTCTTTTGCGGCCTTCTTTTCCTCGTGCTCACGTTCTTTGGCGGCGGCCTTCTCTTGCTTGGCAATCTCGTGCTCACGCTCCTTCTGCTGGTGCTTCAGGTCCTTGTCCATCTGGTGTTGCTGGGCCTTTTGTGCCTTCTCGGCCTCCTTAGCTTGGTGCTTGGCAAGCTTCTCTTGCTCCTTGGGATCAAGAGCCTCATGCGCAGCATAACCTGCTGCCCCGGCACCGCCAACGACTGCGGCGTCACGACCAAGATGACGCTCCTGTCTCCCCTGTGTAAGAGCAGGGTCTTGGTTAGGGTCAACAACGTTGGATGTGTTGGTCGAACGGGGATCGAATGTAGAAGTGCCAAGACTGCTATCCGTAGGTTGATTGTGGTGGTGCTTGCCGTACTCGTAAGCACCCACGCCTGCAGCCCCTGCTCCACCTGCAAGAGCAGCATCACGACCATAGTGATGTCCCTGGTTCTGCTGTGCGAGACTAGGATCGGTACTGGGGTTTACAACATTGGTAGTGTTGGTCGAACGAGGATCAAAGGTTGAGGTGCCAAGGTTGCTTTGAGCAGGAGCAGCATGATGTCCATGAGCACCTGAACCAGCAGCTCCGGCACCTCCAGCACCGCCGGCCAGAGCAGCATTATACTCAGCCTCGCGAGTCTGTCTTTGCCGTGCAAGAAGGGGGTCGTGGTTGGGGTCCACGAAGTCAGCAGTGTTTGTGGAACGAGGATCAAAGCCAGATGAGCCAAGGTTGTTGTCAGCAGCGCCGGTGTGGTGCTTGCCATACTCGTAAGCTCCAGCACCAGCAGCACCTGCTCCACCAACCAGAGCTGCGTCACGGCCATAGTGATGCTCCTTGTTCTGCTTCGACAGATCAGAATCGACACGAGGGTCGGCACGGTTCATTATGTCACTCTGATGGGGACCGGCGGTAGTTCTGTCCTTCATCTTCTCGGGCTCAGGTTGAACACGAGGATCGACGACGTTGGCTACATTGCTTTGATGAGGACCAGTAGTGCGGCTTGCAGGATCTTGCTCAGTAGGACCAGCGCGGTGTTGCCCATACTCATAAGCACCGGCACCAGCAACACCAGCAGCTCCGGCACCGATGGCGGCGTCACGACCGTAATGGTGTTGAGGTTGCTCGGTTTTGGTGGAGTCAACACGAGGGTCAAGAGTGTTCATAACATCGCTCTTGTAAGGACCAGAAGTCTCGCGATCCTTCATCTTTTCAGGCTCTGGCTGTACACGGGGATCGATAATGTTCATCAAATTACTCTTGTGAGGGCCAATCGTCTTCGAAGCAGGGTCGGTTTCTGTCTGACCACCATGGTTGTAGCCATGCAACTGAGAGCCAGCAGCACCTGCGCCGCCAGCCATAGCGGCATCTCTGCCGTGGTTGCCTGATCCGGCAGTTCCGGTATGGGTTGTTTTGTTTGAGCCGTACATGAGGTTGGGAATGCGTGCAGGCTTGTCACCTGAGGCAGCGGAGGGATCAAAACGTTGATCATCGTAGCCCTCGACTTCGTGACCAGGTCTGTGAGAGCCGATGTCGTGAGCGCCCAAGCCAGCAGCTCCAAGTCCTCCACCGACCAAAGCGGTATCTCTACCCAAGTGGTGGTCCCCGGAGTTTCCTGAAGTGACGTCTCCAGGGACACGCTGAGAGGTAGCTGCGTTTGTGGATGTTGCAGTGGAATGGCTGCTGAGGGGGAACGAGCGCTCATTAGCAGACGATGATTGCACAGAAGAGTTGTCAATGCCATAGGCGTTTGGCTGTGATGTTTGGCTGAAGGTGCTTGCACTCGATTGCTCATTGCGGTGCTTGAGAGTCTCATAGGCACCTAGACCAGCTGCTCCAGCACCTGCTCCGAGAGCTGCGTCTCTGCCGTGGTGATGACCGCTGGTAGGCTCAGTTGTGTTCACGTCCGATGCCAAGCCACCTTCTCTTCTACGGTCGTGCGCATCAAGGCCATCATCAGAAGGAAACTCGCCGGGCACGTGAGGGTCCAACAGGTTGGCAATATCTGTGCTGTGAGGGCCGCGCTGGTGGTGAGGGTAGCCGGGAACGAATGGTTCATCTCCCTCTGGACAGGGGTCACCCTTGTAATTGTGTCCATCGCCCTTGTGAGCATGCGAGGTAGTTACGAAGCCTCTAGGGTCCATCGTCTCCATCGGTGCAGTCTTAGGACGAGACTGGCCAACCGGCGTAACACTCCTCACAGGTAGCTTCTGCTGTGCTGACAGGCCGGTAGCATGATCAGTGAATCCGGTACCCTCGACTGTAGCAGGTGCGGTAGGTGCTTGACCAGCTCCCACAACGCCCGATCTGATACTCGCCGTGCTGGCATCATCAGGAATAGTGGAAGCTGATGAAATATGGGTCGCCGGGTTAGGTCTGTTGTGGGTGCTTTGAGGGTCAAGAACATTGTGTCTGAGATCGGATTCTCTGCCAGACGAAGAGCTCACAGGATGCTCGACTCCACTTTGAGCTGTTGTAGCACCATGTCCAGCCGTCGTAGAGCTGCTGGTGGTGTTGGGATCGTTATACATGATATCTTCATCCTTCTCGTGACCAGGAGAACTATCAATCAAGTGTTAGCCAGCTGGTTTCTCAACAAGACGAGGGAACACTCACAAAATCTTCTTCAGCTTCTCCATGTTGGTGTTAGTGAGAAATAAAGTCGTTACTGAGAGGTTATGGTGTATCGTATATCGTGAAGCCTGGGTCGTCAGATTGCAATCAAAGTGAAACGTGAATGTGAATGGTATGAAGAGCGGAGGGGTGAACTCGATGGGAAGGTTGTTTTAAGAGCTTCCACGGTGGTCGAGGCACGCGCATCATGACGTAGATGGAAGCCTCTTTGAGCTGCATCACAACATTTCAACAGCGAAACAGGTTTAGTTCTGTGCAGAAAAACGGGTGTCAGAGCCCTGCACGACCATGCTTATGATCAACCCGTATCGCGAAAAGCATCGTGTCCCGCGTTTGTGGCTCAAATGTGCTTGTTTGTGGCTTCCGATCAGACGGGAAGGATGACGCAGCACGGTTCTGATATGGTGGGGTAATCATCATCTGGCTTGACCATCATGATCATCAATTACCGGTGTTGGTCAGACGATTCCAAACAAGCTGACTTGTCTTCATGTTCCCAACGACCATGGCCTTGATCACGATATCTGATGTGCCATCTGTTGAAATACGACATGATCACAAAGACCCAAGATGCTTCTCCGCCGCTTGAGCACACGAACGAACGCCAAACTTCACGCCGTCTTCTTTGATCAGGCACAGAATATCTTTCATTGCGAATGCTGCAAAGCTCTGGCACTGGCACCGGCACTGGCACTTTTCTTTTCCGCCATATCCAGTAAAGTTCCTAGCCAGGAGCCGAAAAACTGTCTGATTCAATCTTTTCATGCACGCAAGGCTGCCACGCACGGCATCCTGAAATCATCAGCATCACGGTGTGCGCGGTGCGCCATATCGTGAGGGGCCGAAGTTCCAAACAGCATCTTGGTTATATTCATTCAATACCTTGGACATCCCATCAGTTGGTTCTGTGGTGTAGTTGGTTATCACTTCTGTCTAACACACAGGCGGTCCCCGGTTCGAACCCGGGCGGAATCATTGCTTTTGCCGTCAGATGTATTAGTTTTGGTCCAGGAGTGGTGGTGGTATAGAGTGTTGGGTGGTGGTGGAAAATTGGGAATTTTGGAGAAAGCTTGGGAAGGTGCGGTCGTGACTTCCTGTTTTTGCGACGCCGACGCCGACCAAGCGCGAACAAAGTGACATGTCAACCAATTCTTCGTGACATGGGTGGTCACTGATTTGCAAATGGGTGAGCGCATTCACTCCTTGCAGTAGACAGTGATGACAGTCTCGCTTTACAAAGCACTCCCTTTATAGCCTCATCAGTTCGGGACGCGCTTATATCCCCTTCCGTACTGTACAACGGACGGTGATCGTGTTTCCCAGCTCATGAGGCCGAATAACGTTGGAGATCTGGCCACGACTCTCTTGTCACCGCTTACTAGCACATTTGAGAGCAGCTTATACGATTGGACAGAAGTAGTACCGTGCGTGCAGCTGTATCGAGCCTAGTACAAATCAGTCTCGCATAAAATACGACAGAGAGCGGATTTGGTCGCGCGTCCGTTCCTCCGCTCAAGCACCATCTTAGTAATACTCGGCCTGCTCGCGCATTCCTGCTGACAGCAAAGTACCGAGCCGGGACTGCTAGCGCATGAGCACCGAGACTGGAACAGGAATATGCTGTTGAGTCTACTTGAAGTACATAACAATAGATAAGACATCGATCGAACTTAGGTTTTTCAAAGCATTTTATTCCTGTACCAGCTTGATTCACCATTAATCTCTTGATCCTGTCATCAAACCCAATTCCAGTACAACATGTCAAGCCTCTACATCGACTCCACGCCATCTGAAGTTGCCCAGGCCAAAGGTCTTCATTTGTTAACTGTCAGCACACCCAATGGCCAAAAAGTTCAGATCCTCCTGGAAGAACTCGCCTTGCTCTACGGCGTCGAATGGACAACAACCTTGATTGGCCTCTTCCAGAACGAACAAAAAAAAGACTGGTACTTACGATTGAACCCCAATGGCAAAATCCCAGTCATCGTCGACAACACGAGCAAAGACCAACCCTTCCCCGTCTTTGAAACCTCTGCCGAGCTGCTCTACCTCGCCGAAAAGTACGACAAGGATTTTGCACTGAGCTTCCAAGACCCTCTCGAGCGCAGCCAGATGATCCAATGGCTCTTCTTCTACCACGGAGGCGGCGCCCCGATTCAAGGCCAATTCACCTACTTCAACAAATTCGCAAAGGAGAAGGTTCCTCACGCAATCGACCGTTTCCGCACCGAGATCCTTCGCGTCTTTGGAGTGCTTGACATTCACCTTTCGGGAAAGAACAATGATGGAAAGTCTAGAGAGTACTTGGCGGGTGCTGGTAAGGGCAAGTACAGTCTGGCAGATATCGCCACTTATCCTTGGGTTGCAAAGTGGGATTTCTGTGGGCTTACTGCTGAGGATGTGGCGCCTTTCCCTAGTGTACTTGCTTGGGTTGAGCGCATCTCGCAAAGAGAAGCTGTCAAGACTGGTACTGGGGACAAGTATCAGAAGGCTTGAAATGGATCTGTCAGGTCCTATTGCTCAACTCGCTCGGTGTGGCATTATTCTCCATATCAGAAGGTAGCCTGAATTACAAATGTAATTTATACTTTCTTCAACGATTCCCTTGTAAAAAGACGCT
The DNA here is from genome assembly GCA_003992365.1 of Aureobasidium sp. P6. Lineage (NCBI taxonomy): Eukaryota > Fungi > Ascomycota > Dothideomycetes > Dothideales > Saccotheciaceae > Aureobasidium > Aureobasidium sp. P6. The sequence continues at coordinate 93,637 of RZIQ01000075.1, read as the reverse complement.
GCTTTTATACAAGGCTTAGAGACATTAACTTGGAAACCAAAACCCCCTTCACCTCCCAGTCCATAGACCAAGTAAGTAATGGGGCGACAGAGGATTAGGGGATTAGGTATGCGGAAGAGATGAAGAAAGAAAGAAGAGAGTGCGGTAGATCGTTCTGACCTTTATACTGCTGGGATGCTTACATCAGCGTGAAGAATTCTTAGTAAGCAGTTGTGCTTGACGTGTTCATGTACTGAGCGAATTTTCATATCCAGTACAATGCTCGTGAAAATCCCGGATTATTTTGAGTTAGTTTTGGGGTAATGACCATCAGCAGTGGCGGTGAAAGTACAGATGCGGAAGGAAACACAGATATGAATGAGTCGAGCATATAGTTTCAAAATTCGTATCAATGATGAGATAGAAGATGTGCCACCAAGATATCAGGTTCTGATAATGTTCTCGATCAACTTCGCTGCTCTCAGGGTATCTTCGTCGTGATAGTGCTTGCCAGCAAGCTGTAAGGTAATCGGTACGCCGTCGAAAAGCTCGGGGTCATCTAAATGCTTGTATCAGTACTATAATGCCATAGAGTAAACATATCACCAAGACTCACAAGCTTCAAATTCCTCCTTGTCCTTTGCATTGAGGGGAGAGTAACCGTCATACACGACATCAACAACTTTGTTCGCTGCCATGCCAGTCGGGAATACCACAGCTGGCTGGTCGAGGATGTTCCAGAGACTTGTATATCCCCAGTATCTAGCTCCATGTTGCTTTACGCCCACACCAACGTATGCAGGGCACAGGATGACATCGACGCCTCTCTCCTTCATCAGAGCATGATACTCACGTCTATATGTCTCGCGCATGACATTGAGGTCCCAATTTTCGGATATCGAGATTGCTTTTGAGTAGTTAAGGGCATGTTGAGTAAGCGGAAGCATGGGTTCGCCTGAGTCTGCGAGGGCATCCATGATACGTTTGCCGCCATCAGGGAAGTACAGGGCTGACACAATTTCCCATGCATGATCGTGCTTGTAATTCTCCCACTCCACAACCTTGATGCCTGCGGCTTGAAGTTTGGATTTGGCAGTTTCTAGGGCGCGGAGGATGGGCGGATGAGGCTTGACAACCCCATCGGTCATCATGATACCGACTGTGATGTCTTTCGATGGTGTCAGTTCACCTCTCCAAGGTAGAGGCACCAGAGTAGTATCAATGTCATGAGGTCCTTGGTCGATCAAAGCCTTTTGGAACAGCCATAGATCATCTATGCTCTGACCAAGTGGGCCAATGACACCTTTGATGCTTTCTTGCCCACCAAGCACACCATGTAAACCTAGAGTCGGATTGCGAAGAGTGGTGGGTCGAAGTCCATAAGAATTATTGAATGCGGCAGGTGCGCGAATACTGCCACCAATGTCGGTGCCAACGCCAAGAACAGCACATTTGAAACCCATCGATGCACCTTCTCCACCCGATGAGCCACCAGGAGAGAGCTTCAAGTGGTATGGATTCAATGTGGTTCCAGTAATGTTGTTCTCGCAGTCCAGATGCATCAGCGATTGAGGCTGATTAGTTCTGACTGTAAAGACCGCACCAGCTTTCTTCAGCAGCTGAATTAGTAGTGCATCTTGGTCGGCCACATTTCCAATCTGGTTCACAAAGCCTGCATTGGTGATCTTGCCGCCATATGAGACGTGTTCCTTCACACTGATAGGAATTCCATGCAACGGACCAATCAACTTGCCAGTGCTTTGGAAATGATTGTCAAGAGCTTTTGCCGTCTCCAGAGCACTGTCTGTGAGAAACTCCGTGGCGAAGTTGAGCTATGGATCGTCAGCGTGATATTTTGGTAATATGCTGAGCATCCAACCCACAAGTTGCTGGCCGATTGTTGCCCTTTTGAGAAATGCTATGGTGACCTGCTCAACTGTCCATTCACCAGATTGATATTTGCTCAAAAGTCCAGCAGCGGTTTGCTCAGTCATGTTTAGCTCCTCAGCAGAAAAGAGACCGCATGTTTTGGGTACTTTAGTGACGTTGTACTGATTCTTAGATGGAAGCTTGTCGGAAGATAATAGCCATTGCTTGGGAATAGAGTTCTCCAGGATATCACGACATACTTGAGCCTTTCTCTCCCAGTCTTTAGCTGCAGGCATGATTGTTCGATGATCGTGGTATGTTCGAAAGCTAGAATGATGTCCCTGTTGAAAGACAGTAGGAGAGGAAAAGGAGCAGACATAAAGAGATAAGTGCCTACCAGAACTGTCCTGATAAAGCTAGTAGTCCATAATAGGCAAGTTGATGCGGCCCTCGGCCGACGCTGTTGATCCACTCAGCCCTGGTGTGAACTTATCAAACGCACGATAGGCCTTACGGCCAACGCTACCTTGATGTGTCTGATCTGCCGTTGGGCAGAGATAACAGTGAAGATCGAGTGGAGGGAGAGAACGGAGGTTGGAGGATGAGCGGGTTTTGGCCTTGGCGTCGGCAATCAACTTCTTGCAGTCTCCAGCACCGCTCCCGCCATCTCAACCATGATAGAGGCAAGTCTTGGTACAACTTGCAGCGTGAGAAGCAGCTATCATCCTAGGCCTATCGCGATGGATCCAGCATTAACAGATCCTATCTGCTACTGCGCTGAGACATGATAGGCGTGGTTCCATGTAGGTTGTTCTTTTCTGAGGCAAGTATGCGATGTGAAAAGGACGTCGATTCTCTCAACCTGGATGTCCTAGAAACAAAACACACTGTATTATCAGACTCAAGATGTCCAGCCATATTCACGACGACAATATCGCGCCAGGCACCGTCAGGCTTATCGATGCCGATGGAGAGCTTAATGTCAAACACTCTGCTGGGCATAACGATATTGTGCTTGTGCCTACGCCTTCCGGTCAGACCGAACGACAGATGCCTCTGAATTAACTGACTGACTTCCCCCTACAGACGACCCAGAAGATCCTCTAAATTGGACAAGAAAGCGAAAGTTGTTACAGACCGCGTGCATGGTAGTCTACACCGTCATGATGGTTTTCCCATCGGCCGCAGTGTACTCTGTTGTCAAGTAAGAGAATTGCTCTGCGAGCATATCATTCACCAATCTCTAATGTAAATGGACCAATTTCCAAATCCACAGGCATTAGTGTCACCACGATCAACAGAGGCACCGGCGTCATGTTCCTTCTGTACGGATGGTCCGTGATCTTCTGGCAGGCTGTAGCACTACAATACGGCAAGCGTCCCGTATATCTGGTTTCGGCAGCTGTCTCTGTCGTGATCATGGCAGTCGCACCACTGTGCCGAACTTCGGGCACATACTTGGCCATCAGAATTCTTCAGGTGATTTCCAAACCTGTCCGAGGATAATTCAGGATGTACTGACTAGTCAAGGGATTCTTTGGCGGACCGGTCGAAAGTCTTTGTGAAATCAGTATGACCGATATTGTAAGAGGAGCTGATCTTAGTGTTCCCTGTTTGTCACTAACAGAGCCTCAGTGGTTTGCACACGAAAGGCCTCTGTATATCGCCTTGTATGGTGTCTCTTTAGGCGCCTCTGGTAAGCTAGCACCAGTGTTCGCCGCTTTTATCAACAGCGGCCAAGGGTGGGAGTGGACTCTTGTAAGTCTTGATCATCGACTCGGACAACTTAAAGGTGACACAAGTCTCTGATGACGTTTTAGTGGTGGTGTGCTATAGGCATTGGCATCTCTTTTGTTTTTTGCTTCTTGTTCATGGAAGAAACAAACTACGACAGACGCACACCGGATTTGCCGTTACCTAGCTCGCAAGCTAGTCTTGAGGCGATTAACGAGCTCAACCTATCCGTATCCGACAAAGTCCCCGCCAAGGATGAGGTACAAGTCAGTGACCCCAAATCCTTTTACAACGAAAAGGACTTTGGAGATCTTCAGCCTGTAGATGTAACAGCCGCCGAGACTGGACAGATCACATATCCAAGGAAAAGCTACTGGCAGAAGCTTAGTGTGATCGACAAGAAGAGACCGAATCGTATGTTGGACATCATGTGGGCGCCATTCAAGTTCTTCAGCTTCCCATGCGTTGTCTGGGCCGGGTTCATGTACGGACTGAACGGGTTGGTGTATCCTGGAATTCTGAACGCCACAGCCAGTGTCATCTACACAAACAAGTATTATCACTTCTCCAGCGACGCAGTGGGCTTTGCTTACTTTGCGGCCGTTGTCGGCATGGGTTTGGGTTCCATTTGGGTGACACTGGCAGGACCATGGCTAGTTATCAAGCTGGCCAAGCGAAGAGGGGGCGTATCTGAGCCAGAGAATATTCTTTGGTTGTTCACCGCCTCCTTCGTCGTGGTACCCTTCGCTTTGATCTTGTGGGGCGTGGGATGTACCTATAAAGTCCACTGGTTTGGGCTGGTCTTTGCTCAAGCTATTCTAGCTATCTCGAGCACTCTCTGCCTATCGACAGCTATTCAGTACGCCACAAGTGCGTACCGTGATTTGAGTGGTGAGCTCATCACGACCGTCATCCTTATACGGAACACGCTAAGGTACGTGTCTTCATCTGACAGTCACAGACAAAGAGCTAACAAAAAGACTGTAGTTTTGCTATCAACTATGGCATTAATCCCTGGATCGATGCAATGGGCACACAAAACACGTTCATCACAGCTGCAATCATCGCTATGCTGTTGAACGGCACCATGTTCTTGATGATTCCATTCGGACGTCGTCTTCGAGAGCACAGCGCGAGGAGGTACTGGACCTATGTTGAGAAAGCGAGAGCTAAAGGGCTGGGTCACTAAGTACCTATCTCTGCCATACGCCTTACAGTTCTAGCTTTGTCACGGATTCGACTTCAACTCTCCGTGTTGGTTTTGTGGTATTAGAAATATGACCTGGTGCGGCACTTTCGACCAGCGCACCCGCTCACACGAGCACAAGAACCATGCAGTCAAATCGAAAAAGCATGATGGTTGTTTTGTGAACAATGTATTGCTTCCAGATCTCAAACTCTAATGTACGTGACACGCGGGAGGGGGCGCTTTTGCCGAGGTGTTCGTGTCAGGTGTTTGCAGGGTCCCAGGTCGAAGAGTGCCATCCGTCAGAGCCACTGACATTGCTCGATCGTGTCGCCAAAGATTACCGCGTAGGTTCCAAGCTACCGAATGAAAATCGAGTGGATGGACTTGCTTCCGCCCATCAGAAAAAAGGGCCCGGTCAGAACGCGTGTTTGTCGATCATTTACTGGACCCCTCAATCGCAGCCACAGCTGATGTATGCAGGAAACTTTAATTGGAAAAGTGGTCAAGATAGGCATGCGTCGTGTTAGAGGTCTGGATGTATAAAGCGACGGCCACGGTCCTCTCCTACAAGGCAAACCTGCTCTCTCAACTCCTCAAACAAGACATCTTCTCATCCATACATAATTCATATAACACCAACCGAAAAAAAAGCTCTCTTCTTTGCTTCAGCTCAGACCATGCATATCGATCAGATCATGTTTGGCTCCAAATGCAACACCAGCAAGCCGACCGTCATCTTCGTCTCTGGTGCCTGGCATAAAGCCGACCTCTACGCACCCCTCCTCAACGGCCTCACCAAGACAAAATTCCCTGTGGTAGCACCAAATCTACCATCAGTGGGCGGCACAGCTGACAACTTCGACGACGACGTCCGCTTGGTCCGCAAAGCAATCGCGGATGAAGTATCTGAAGGCCACGAGATAGTGATGCTGATGCACTCATACGGCGGCATGGTCGGCAGTGCAGCGGTAGAGGGGTACTCAAAGCAAGAGTTGCGAGGTAGTGGAGGTGTAATAAGGATGATATACATGGCAGCTTTCGCAATGGAAGAAGGACTTAGTCTGATGGACGCACTCGGCAATAAACCCTTGCCTTGGTGGCGATCAGCAAACCAGAAACAGTGGCAGGCCACGAACACATATCAGATTTTCTACAACGATGTTGATCAAGAGCTTGCAGATGCTCTTGAGAAAAAGTTGGATTTGCAGAGTAAAGGCAGTTTTGAGAGCAAACAGACGTATGCGGCGTGGAAGCATATCGATTCCACATACATTGTTTGCGAACAGGACAATGCTATCCCGAAGCAGTCGCAGTTGGCTATGGCGAGTCAACCAGGTGGCAAGTTTATCATCGAATATCTGGATGCTGGGCATAGTCCTTTCTTGTCTGTGCCACAGCAGACTGTGGATATCATCCGCAAGACAATTTGGGAGCCGGTGTAACGAGAGATAACTCAATGGGATCATGCTTGGAGGTCTTTTCTGTAATCACAGGACTCTTCGTGTTTTTTTTTGCATGGCATCGAGTGCAATCGACTCTTGAATAATCGTTGGGACCCCAGATACTCTGAATAATTGCACAAATGCTTGAAGAGTCGCTCTGCGAGCTGATCATCAGTGAAGAACCAAGCTTGGTGGTAGAATTAGGTGGCCAGCAGAGAGTGGGCCATCGACTGCCGTTCACTGTCCGACGCAGAGCCATAGATTATCAGTCGAACTCCAGGAGAAAGATCCAGTGATGGGAGCATTATCTTTCACGCGGTCGTCATAGATTGCGTAAAAGCCACTTGATACCGTGTAAAGGTCTTAGAGACGGTGAAGGAAAGAGAAGTCAGGAATACATCTCGTTCTTTCTGGAGCAAGATGCTGAAGAAGGGCAAGCGTGGTGTGTGAGATATCAGCTATCAATTCCAGAAGGCAGTCTAAGGTCGAAAGCGGAGAAAGCGGAGAAGCAGCCTTCTGGTGAAAAATTGCATGAACGGATACAACAGCGGTAAAGAGAGGCGTGATTGCGATGCAGTGATATGCAGCGGTGACTGACGGAAAGTGGACGATCGGGAAGGTGGGGCAATCTAGATTGTGGGGAGCCAAAAGCACATGCATCTGCAGGCACATGAAAGAGACGCCTTCTCGGTCAAGCGGACATTCGTCACATTCGAGTATTGTTACCCTTTGCTCCTTCCTCGGAAAAGTCCACACACCTCTTTCCGAATTATCAGCCCCTTCTGTTTGCAAAGTCTCTCTTCACTCCAAGTCTCATACATCGAACGACCATGTCCATCCCCGTCCCCCCCGAACCACGGACGTTGTTCCCACCACTGCTGGCATGTCTTCCTACCGCTTTTATGTCTCCGCGCCCTCCACCAGCGCTACTCCCTCTTCTCTCGCCCATCCTTCGTCAACGAGTCAATCTCCTTGCTGGAAACACATCGTCTGGCCAAGGTGGCTGGCTCAATCTGCTCTCATGGTCCTCGTCCCGCTCCTCGAAACTCGGAGGCAAGATCGAGAATCTACAACTCGAAGCTCACCCCGTGAGTGGTGAACTCGAGCTCGAAGACATCGACAAAATTGGATACAGAAGAGTCGACGAGGAAACATTGCAATCCTGCCTACAGGTAGAAGAATTCGGCCTACTACCGGTATACGTCTGGTGCGAGAACGATGCGGAAGGAGGACAAACGGGCGGCACCGCAGGCTGGAGACTCGCTGAATTGCGCGCCCTCGAAGACCTCAGCGATGATGTCGCCCAATGGACCGACAGCATCGACCTCGCAAATGACGTCTTCGAGTCGAAATCGCACCCCAACGCACCTGCTACCACTTCATACCCTCAACAAGCCTCCGCTGCTGACGAGGACGACGACGATGATTATTGGGCTAGTTATGATAGAACACCCAACAACAGAACACCGGCACGCACGCCCGCCAAACGCGCTAGTCCCGCTCCAAACGGCCCCGCTACCGCCAACCTACCCACAAACTCCGAACTCGAATATTTTGCCCGCTATGCCGCCGAAGTTCAACCTGCACTCGACGACCATGATCCTGACGAAGAGACTCCTGCAACCGCAGACTCTACTTTACGAGGCGGAGAACTGAGTGACAGGAGGTCATTTGCGACTCCTGCTGGAGAGCCAAACAACAACCCACCACCTCCAATGTTCACTGGAGAGGATGTTGCAGTCAATGTCGGTTTGCAAAGACAAGACGAGATCCCAGCACCACGACCCACAAGTCCGGCCAGCAGTGTGGATATCCTGGAAAGAGGAGCCGAAGACATGACAAGAGCGGAAGTTGGTGTGAAACAATTCATCAGTACAGAGATGAAGAGCATGTTTAGACTTGCCAGAAGTGTAGGTATGGGCCGTGAGGAGTTTGAGAGAATCATCAAGACAGAAATCGATGTTCTCAGTATGATGGAAGCTGATGATTGAGAAGCTCATGAGGTCGTCTTGTTCACTTAGCGGGCGTTCTTTTGGATACCATATGCGGCGGCATAGCATGGTAGTTTGTTGTGTACGGTCTTTTCTTCCTGTTGTAGGATAGCGATCATCCTCTAGACTGCATCCAAGAGCAATTTGTATTACCTCGAGCCTTCCAAGTTTAGTCTTCTACATTTGGCAGCTCTAAACCGTGTCTTTTCTTCGCAGCAAGTGGCTCGGGCCTTTGTAATTCGAGCATGCCTCGTGCATCTTTGCGTCTTTCATCAGACTCGTCCCCTCAAATCAGCAATCGTACCTCGACACCCTTCCTCCCACCATACAATGCCCTCGCATCCCTGATCCAGTGGAAAAGACAACTCCCACATCCACTCGCGACACCAAACGGATTAACCTCAACCAACTCAACCTTTCCCGTCTGCTTGACCACAATATCAAACACCAAACCCCATTTCTCCAACGCTTTCAACTCTTCATTGCATTCTGCGACCTCCAAAATCCGGTCGAGAATTTCTGCAGAGGAGGAGATGACTTTGTCGACAGTATCTCTTGGATTAAAGGCGTGCGTCGGAAAAGAATGATCATGTCTTCGAGATCGTGCAGTAAAGTTGCGTTCAGATGGCCGGTTATGAGGTAAGACCCCTGGATTTTGAGGATTTCTTGAGCTAGCCAGAGGGGTCAAGTGATTGTGTGTCTGTCCTCATCAGTGATATTTTGAGATTGTTGGACTAGAGAGGCGAAATGGGCGAATGAGTAGATGGAGCGTGGTGGTGAGGTCAACGGTGTATCGGCCGGAAGTGTTTCGCATAGACTGGCGATCTCTGAGGGAGTTGCTGTGGATGAGTTGTAGATTTTGGGCGAACAGTCGGGTTTCAGTGTCGAGGCAGGCAGGATTGTGATTATAACGTCGTCGGCGCAGTTGACTGTAAGTGGCAGGTCCATCTTTGGTGTGATGGATCAGTTGCAAAGACTGATTCCAGCAGAGTGGAGGATTGCTTATGGAGGTTAGAGTAAAAATTCAGGAGTGAGAGCCATGGTGTGAAAAACATTCGGAGATCCGACGTTTTCCTCACTACATATTGAATTAACTCAATATCGACCTCACGCGATATCCACGTGCGGCCAGAGCCAATCGGCTCCATGAAACATCTATAGATAAGAAAGACATGACAGCAACTTAGCAACGATTTGGTAATGACATTCAACGTATCGAGAGAATGAGAGGCTTGTAATGAAGACATATTGCAAGGAAAAGAAAGGGGTATCTGTTTGAAGAACGAGTCTTTACGGTACTCGAGAAAGGAGAGTCGTGTGTGTTTCATAGAAATATGCCTTTGATGAATCAAGCAGAGTCATCTCCTGGCATCGGAGTTTGGTGAGTGGACTTTTCGGCCACATGTGTTCCATAGCGAGAGGTGATGCGGTTGAGCAAGACGCCAGGGTGCAGGATGTTGTAGGCGATAACGAGTGCGGCCATAGGTGCGCCATCGAGAGCGATAAAGTATCGTTCGGTCTGCAGTCATTATTAGCATGAGCCTATACTTGCACACTAGAGATACTCACCTCGATTACATGTCCGGTCCAACCACCAGCGAGCTCAATGGTACGGTAGATACTTCTCATGATAACAAGAAGAATGGCGAAAGAAGTAACATAAACCAGAAGTTTCATGTTCTTGTCATCATGGAAAGCGGGGATGCGCAGCTTGATGGAAGCTCTGTAAAGGAAAAGGAAGAACAGAACACTGAATATGACGACCGAGGCAAGTTGGAAATCGATACCAGCAACCATGATGCTGGTTCCAGTATGAGTGTTACCAGGAGGTGTAGAATTGAAGGCAACAGCGGCTGATCCACCACCGATGGCTTGAACGACGAGAGAGATGACATCGACGGTACAGAAGATCCAGAGGTACCAGACAGGTCCGATGGGGCTGACACCAGGGCCGGCGATGGCGATCATACGCCCGAGAATAACATAAACTCCAGCGGTGAAGAAGGTTGGCGCTGCAAGAATATAAGTACGTCTCCGATTTCAAGTCAAGGTACATATACTCACCAATGATCAGTGTGCAGATCTGCATCAAAAAAGCATTTGCATTGTATGGGCACTCGCTAGACCAGACTCGAGCAGCCCAGCCCAGTACTTCAGCTGTGAAGATTGGATTAGTAAACAAAGTTCTGAAGGATAAGAGTGCGAACGCTTACTCAGACAACCAATTGCAAAGACGAGATTCCATAAAGCTCTGGTCTTGATAGCCTGGAATATATGCAAGAACATCGACAGACCGAACAAGACACAGTAGACGATGCCAGCGGCGAGTGAAGGCACATATCCGTATGCTGTCCTTTGTGCATGATTGTACGCATCGCAACCAGTGTTTCCGATAGCCATGACAGCGAGAAAGGAACTCTTTTTCCCGGGTTGCGAGGCAAATCGGTTTTGCTTGCGAGTGCGAGTTGGGTGTCTATATCGAACAACGGTATAGGAAGCCGAGGATTCCGAGGACGACAGACAGGGGAACAAGTAGGAAATATGGAAGTGAAGACGTGAAGTCGAGCTGGTCGTGCCTTTGGATTACAAAAAGCGATGCTGTCGTGAATGTTCGACAGTCGACGAGATGAGAATCAGATTAGCGGCCGGCCTAATTTTGCCGCCTGGCGCTTGCCTGCTTTTCTATTCATTAGGGCTCTCCGAACAAATTACATCCTCCGGCAACAACACACCCTTCATGAACGGGTGATGATGTTTTTTGCGCTGTCGGATGCCTGCGCATATGGTATCGCTTGCGAGGCTAACCTGATTCGACACTAGCTTATGATCTGACAGGAGCCTAAACAGCGGCTTCGCATTCGTACTCGGAACATTTACCTTATACATTTAACGCGCTTCTATTCAAGAACTGGTTCCTTCCTGAACACCTTGAGAAACTTCTACACAGCCCTGTCGAACGTTGCATGAGGTAGTGACTTCGAAACCCAAATGGTCATAATACGAGGCTCTGAGATTGGCCCGAGATCCGGGATGAAATTCACGGCTTAGATATACTTTAGATTCGGTCAAAAAATCGTCCGAACAATAAACGTCAGACAAGACACCACGGATGCGGATGAATACAATGAGTCCAGAGACGGGGACATCTGCGCTGTACAGTATCGCCAAGTTTGCCTTGTTTCTGTCATTCGTCGTATTGTCTGACGAGGCTGTGATTGACCTTGGTGAATATGCTTTCCTGTCCTTGATGAGCAACCTGCAGCCTGTCGCAAGGGTTGCTATCTTGAGTGAGCCGCCTTGCTGATGCATGCCACAAGGCTGTGTGCAGTGATCATACAAACGATGGATCGGTGGCTTGTCATCTTGCTATGTGCATTGTTCAAGACTGATGGGCAGCGGCACTTGATGGCGGTGTCACTTTGTGAGATGAGACGACCCAACAAGTCTAGCAAATGTACAATGAAGCTGTTGATTTTATATTTACAGTGATTCAATCGTCTCTCTTCTCAACGCCCATCTCCTTTCTGAGCTTGGCGATGGCTTCACGGACCATGTCAGACTCCTTCTGGACACGCTTGAGCTCATCCAAATCCTTCTTGATCTGAGAGTGAGGATCTTCAACGACTTTGCCGGTAGTCATGTCAATGGCTCCAAGACCGGGGTCACGCAAAGCGGCGACAGCCTGCTCGGAAAGCATGTCCATCTCGGCGCGTGCAACTTCGTTCTCGTGATCAAAGTCGTCCAACAGGCGTCGAGCATGCTGAGGCTTTGACTCACGCTCGGGCTTCTGGGGTAACCACTGTTGTTTGTTTTCCAGCGCTTTGAGTTGCAGTCTTGTCTTTTGTGAGTCGGCAATGCACCAATCCAGGCGTGAAATCTCGAGGTATGTCTGAGTGTGCAGATGACCCATGAGCTCTGCATCTACACGGCGTTGCTCCCATTCAAAGTCGTCCTTATCGGTAAGGTAGAGGTCGTTCTGCTTGGATGCCAGCTCATAGAACAACGATGATGCTTCACCTGCCAAGCGCGATCTTCTGTCCTTCAATTTTTGAATGTGAGATTCGATTTGCTGTACACCATTGGGACCAGGTTGCCACTTGTAGTTTGGTTCGGGGAAGAAGACACGCTCGCCCTCGCGCATCTCGCTGAAGTGTGGTTGTGGGTCTTGTTCGTCAACGTCTTCCTCTTGAGCAGCTTGGGCGGCCTTCTCAGCGGCGGCATGCATTTCCTTCATCATTGCATTCTGTGCACCTCCGACATTCTTGAGCAAATCAGTCATGGAAGTCATGCCAGGCTGTTTCCCATCGGCAGAAGCAAAAACGGAATCCTGAACTGCTTTGAGCTCAACGAATCTCTTGACGTCTTCTCTCCACATCATGCGTTGTGATTGCTGTCTTGCAATGTCTTCGAAAAGAGTGGTGGATGTGTTGTAGTGGTAGGCCTGGTTGAAGGAACCACCTGCGAAAGCACCACAGCTGAAGGCACCGAGCCAACGTTGCCAGCCTGCGATTGCCCATGGCTTGCGCATAGCAGCAGCAGCGCCGAGGCCAATAATACCACCAGCAAGGATGTAGTTATCAGCATCGATGTTGAAGGGGCGGTCGATAATCTTTTGCTTGGGAACTTCGAGTCCCTTGCTCTCGAGATAGGGTTTGGCGATCACATGGCCAGCATAGCGTTCGAGACCGACTGTGGGGACGCCAAAGAGTAAGGAAGTCCAGGCAGCGATCTTGAGGCCTTGAGTCGGCGAGCGCTTGGTGACGAGCGAGAAGACGGCGACGACGGCACCAGCGCCACCAGCCCAGTAAGGAGCTTTGGTCAAGGCGGATTCGTTGAGAGGAGCAGGTCTGCTCGGGTAGGCGGGATGGAGGCCTTCCCAGTTGGGCGGTAGAATTCTCATGGGTTAGGCTGAGACATGGAAAGTCGACAAACAATGGCAGAGTCAAGAGTCGGCGCTGACGAGAATGACGATTGATCATGATCTGTTTTGCGCACTGACGCTGAGCCATAAGCGCACACGCCAAGCGCTGCTGCTCTTGAGCCTCTCACGCACGTGGCCACGATGTAATTTAACTCTACAGATGTATAACTGTGCGTCACTACAGAGTGACTGCCTGAATCTTGATGTCGGGGTGAAGGCTCCTTCCAAGAGCCGAGACAGCAGTTCGGTTGGACAACCACACTCGAACTGGGAAGCTGCAACATCACTCCGGGAAGTCGCAGCCGAACGTTCCTGCCTCGGCGCTTAGATCCGAGATCTAGATTCGCTTCCCGCCTTTGCGCGTCGAGCTTCCTGTCGCCGTCTCAAAATTTACCTCGCCGTCACCACTTGTCATCATCTCATCTTTGTCTTCAGTGACGAGTCGCAACCATGTCTGGAGACGGTCAGAGTCGTGGTCAGAAGCGCAAGCTTGATCAGCAAGAAGGAAGAGAGCTGCTCGGCTCGGGCGCAACACTGGCGCGACTCAACGACGACAGCGACCTGGACTCGAAGAAGACTGCCGACTCGCCTGCCACTCAACCTGCCAGCGACGATGGTGGTGAATGGACCACTGTCGACCGCAGTTCCAAACGCCACAAGAGAAGCATACAGCAAAACTATCCTCAGATCACCCACGCCCCCAACGCTCGCCTGCAGTCGTTCGTTAAGATCTCCGATTTGCAGAATCTCGTCTTGTATCTGCTCGCCGACGGCAGCGGACCACAATGGATCAGTGTGCGCCACAAAAAGGATATTGAGCGTGTCGTGTGCTTGATGGTGCCAGGGCTCGAGGCAGACATGTTTAACGCAAACATCAGTCTTGACCCAAAGGATGATAGCATTGCTGTTCCCAAGACCAATGAGGCCAAGACTGATGCTACTAATGACACACCTGGGTCTGATGACAGACCATCAAAGAAGCTCAAAATCACAATTTCGCCCGACGATTATTACCCTGTCAAGCTTGTCTCACCGAAACTTCCCGCCCCTCTGTTATCTTTCGCCGAGATGTTCCCCCATATCTGGCCCGTCAAGACCCCTGGAGAATTCAATCGTATGCATTCGCCCCTACAAGCCATGTTGACATCCCCTCTACCAAAGGCAAAGGACGAGAAAAAGATCAAAGGTCCGAAGCCACCAAGAGAAGGCGCAAGATGGCAGAACCAAAGGACTCCCATTACTGAGTTCCTAGCAACAAGAGAAGAGCTCCTGGACAACGGATACGCGATACATCCTGCATACCTGCGTTCAGACGCTGAGCGCGAGGCTGAAAAGGCAAGGCGTTACAAGCATTGCCAAGCAGAAGAAGATGGCTGGATTGACTTACCCGACATTTCATCTCTCGATGAAGGCATTGTTCCATCAGAAGAGATTGAGCAAGGCAGCATCCTTCAGGGCCGCAATGTGCTGACTGTTGACTGCGAGATGATCACAACAACTGTAGAACGCTTTGCCCTTGCTCGTGTATCCTTTATCGACTGGGATGGCAATGTTGTGCTTGATGAGCTTGTAAAGCCCCCTGGCACTGTGACTGACTATCTGACTCAGTACTCGGGTATCACAAAAGAAATGATGGAGCCTGTCACACAGACCCTTGCCGAACTACAGACCAAGTTGAAAGACGTCCTCACACCGCGCACCATCCTCTTGGGCCATTCCCTTGACTCGGATCTTCGTGCTCTTCGCATGTCATTCCCCTTCATTGTCGATACCACTCTCATCTACCCTCATCCTAAGGGTCCACCTCAAAAGTCCTCTCTCAAATGGCTCACACAGAAGTACCTGTCCCGCGAGATTCAGAATCGTGGTCCTCAAGGTCATGATAGTGTGGAAGACGCGAAGGCATGTCTTGATCTTGTCAAGCAAAAGTGCGAGAAGGGTAAAGCATGGGGCACCTCAGAAGCTACCAGCGAGAGTATATTCAAACGTCTTGGCCGTGTTGGTCTCGAAGACGGAGCGGGCATGCTCGAAAAGTCAGAAGAGCAAGACAAAATCGGCCGTACGGGCGCAGTTGTCGATTGGGGCGATCCAAAGCGTGGATTCGGCGCTGCAGCTACCTGTACAGTGGCCTGCGAGAGCGATGCCGACGTTGTCGCTGGTGTGAAGCGTGTACTCGAGGGACCTCAAACATCAAGTGACGACCCTGAACCGATCAACCGCGAAATCCACATCCCTGTTGGTGGCTGCGACTTCGTGTGGGCGCGTCTGCGAGAGCTCGAAGCCCTACGTGGTTGGTGGAACCGCACGACCTCTGCCGACGCCGCCGCTCGCCTTGCCTCCACTCTAGCATCCAACGATGCATCCGACGGCCAAGGTCTTTCCACACAAGCATTAGCCGATGCCGTTACCCGCACCACCGCGTCAGTCAAAGCCATCTACGACTCTCTACCGCCCAAGACTGCATTCATCGTCTATTCTGGCGGCGGCGATCCTACCGAGATGAGAAGATTGCAGTCAATGCAACAGCAGTACAAGCGTGACTTCCAGACTATGAAGTGGGATGAGCTGACTGTCAAGTGGACGGATGTTGAAGAGCAGGAGCTGAAAAAGGCTGCTATGAAAGCTAGAAGTGGTGTTGGTTTCGTGGTCTGTAAATGATGTCATGAGCCATAGAGAGTGATGTGGTAGCAGGCTGTAGCTCTAGATTTGTAGAGTAGCTCTGAGAGACACAATCATAGCAGCTTGAAGCGTCACAGATGAACATAGCTTGTGGGGCGAATTTGAACGATCAATTCATAGATCCAGACTGCGTTCTTCAGCCATCCCGGGTTCATACGGAATCATGCCCACGCAAGAGACCAATCTCAAGACCATGACTTCCTTTCCGTATTCTTTCGAGCCACTCTTTACTGCTGCTGAACGAGGAAACCAATCCCATCTCTATCCGATTCTGCGATAGAATCCATTAACGGTGGATGAATCCCAGATACTGCTAATTCTTATTGTTAAACACATGCATATGCCCTACTCGTGTAACGCAGAGTATGAGGCACCTCCAATTCTATGCAATAAACACTCTATGCACTTTTTCAGAAACTGTATCATCGTTTCGACGCATGGATATGCAGACAGGGTTGTGTCCCCATCTACCATTTTCGAAGTCGACAGCGATGACGGACGGCCTCTTTCAAGTAGTTTGAGTTCCGTGCAGATGATAGAGCGATCTGTAGCTCAAACAACGTACTGTACGACATCTCATATCATTCGAACGCGACAACTCCAAAGAACAAGCCATCAAATCAACGCTGTTCCGCACCATCAACGCCTCAAATCCTTTTCCAAAAACACAGTCTCGTGTATCGGACTATCATAATACCTCTCACAGACCTCAAATCCCAGACCTTTGTACAACTCGACCGCCCTCCCCATCCTCGAGGGCAGCGTATCCAGTTTCATCACTTGATACCCCATGTCCCTCGCTTGTTGCACCGCTTCTTTGATAAACGCGACACCTACGCCTATCCCTCTTCCCTCGGGCAATACGAACAGTCGCTTCATTTCACAGGTGGAGGGGGATAAAGGGCG
The DNA here is from genome assembly GCA_003992365.1 of Aureobasidium sp. P6. Taxonomy (NCBI): domain Eukaryota; kingdom Fungi; phylum Ascomycota; class Dothideomycetes; order Dothideales; family Saccotheciaceae; genus Aureobasidium; species Aureobasidium sp. P6. The sequence continues at coordinate 76,927 of RZIQ01000075.1, read as the reverse complement.
GATGGCTACACAACCTAGGGGATTGGGGTTGCGGGCGAGCAAGAGGCAGCCGGTGGGAGGTGAGTAGGGGCCTGGGAGGGAAGAGAGTTCGGTGGTGAAGGATTGGAAGCTGAGGTCTAGATCTAGCCATGTTGCGTAGGAGGTGAAGAGGGCGGTTATGGCGTTGATGTCCTCTGGTGTTGTTGCGGGGTGAATGGTGAAGCTGGTGGCTTGTGGGTCGTTCGTCATTTCGTTTGGACCGTGTGTGGTTGATTTGCTGATTGGGGCGTTTTTTTTTTGTTCGGAATATCAATGGAAATCCGAACGCCAGAAGAACCGGGGGTGTGACGTTTATGTGTTTGACGGGTTATTATGCTGCTATGTAGGTGGGAAGCGTGAAGGTCAAGAGCGATATGGTTCGGGATTATCGGATTTAAGTCGTGCATGGTATGATTACGACCATGTAACTCGAAACTCCTTCGTCTTTTCTATAGACATGGTTCAGCGATAGCCAGATACCGAGTCATAGAGAGCAATGATGAAAATGGGATAGTCTTTTATCTCTACGCCGATGGGCTCGATTCTTGACAGAGGTTAAGCAACACTTCTGGTTCTGCTGCGAGAGAAGCAAGGCTTCTGCGATAAGTACGATGTTAACCTCCGGGAGAGATGACTTTTTCTTGACAAACACCCAAAAAATTCAAGACTGGATATCGCCCGTCTTGTCAAGTATGGACAAGCAAGTCTCCAAATCATTCGGCCTAAGGATGCCGTCGAAAAAAAGAAAGACAGATGGATATCTATGAACATGTGATGCTTTGTCTTCGAAGGAGTGGTATTCAAGCCGTATACAGGTCTTATGTTAGATCTCTAGCTGATTTGATGGGCCCACAGATGATGAGGTCCGTTTCAATCGTGACCGTGATGAACTGGCGCAATTGTGTGGCAGTGTCAGAGGCGCCGATCTACCTACATAACTGTCGAGGCAACACAGACGTGAGTGTGAGAAACCAACTGCCGTCACTGCGATGCATAGAATGCATCAAGCTGACTTCAAGCTCGAGCTCTGCATAAGCGAAGTCGAGTATCCAGCACACGACAGCCTCACAAGCAACCACCAAACCGCAGATGATGATGACTTGAGGTCAGAACAAGCGCCACCAAGCCAGACTTGATATACATTACCGCTGCTGCCGCGTACCGACCGCTTTCGCCGCCACCCACAGCCAACCGTACGCGGCATTGCTTATCTCATGTCCGCCAAGCAGAATCCAAGGAACGATAGACCAGGAAATTGGGTTCTGGCGCCTGCCGCCTTGCTAATTGTTCATCACGTCTTGCCGTGATGGTTTTGCGTGGCACCCGTGAAATAGGCTGCTGCGCCGAAAGGCTTGTCTCAAGCCCAGCAGGTGGGCGCTCCCAGCCTTATCATTGGCTTCAGAGGTCAACGTCTGCCGGATGACATTTCACGGCTTGCGGCATGACGGAAGCATGTGCATAGTGCTTTTTTTTTTGCTGTGATTATTCACGGCATGGTGATGATCGTTTCGTTTGGGCCATTCAAGAAGGGCTCCGAGATGCTGGAATGTGAAGTCAAGAAGAATTCTGCAAGGGTGTCAAGTTCGAGAATCAAACTTCGAGGCATTCGAAACCTGAATCGGCTTGTTCGGCAGATGCTACACACTTTCTTCCAAATGCTCTCGGCATCTTGCATTAGCAATGATGCTTCGATCTGAATTGCCGATTTTCGCAGAATGATACCTTCTCATACTGTACCCTGCAGACATTCTTTCCGTTTTTGCCGGATACTGTTGGAGGATTGAGATCATTTCAAGACCATCTACGAGGCATCGGGCGGGTGCCGCACGCTTCTACGAGCACGTGGGCCAAAAGGAAGCGTTCGGGCCGTTCGTCGATGGCTCACTTTACCTCCAACGTATGGTTCACGTCCAACCAAGAATTTACCATGAACTGACACCGAAAGTCAATCCTTATTCCTAAATGCTGAACGATTCTGCAACATACGAGATGAAGGAACCAAGCTCGACCAACACTATCGCTGGTATCTGCAAGGAGGTGGGTATCGCTCTCAGCTCTTGAAAGGGCGAGTCCGTGTGAGCATGTCACTGTAGCTCCAGGGTTTGACTCGATGGACTCAACTCGTTTCCCCTCAATCTCACTAGGGAGCCCCCGGGTTCGCATTAGATTAGGCGGAGCTGCCCGAGCATCTCTCCATATGATCGCCTGGTCGCTGGAGAGCCCGATGGCTGAATTGAGAAGCTCGACGACCGTTCAGACTCCTTAGACTGGTCGATGTCAAAATCAAGGTCAGAAAACACCATGATGCCGGTTTTGATCAAGAGTCACTGTCAAAATCTCAGAATTGTCGTCGGTCGTCCACAGGCAAAAAAAACAACAACAAGGGATGATGTCTCCGGACAGGTGATCGGCAATGCTTCAGACTCCACGCCACATGCAGGGCCGAGAAGTCTTTCCCGCAGGTCTCGAAGGCCTAGCGACCAAGGACTCGAGCACGTTGTCAGAGCGACGGCCTGTGATTGGTCAAGCTTAACCTCGTCCCTTGGACCTGCAAAACCGACTTTTTCAACTCACTTGGCAGTTGAGGCTTGCGGATGGCGCATCGTTGATTTCTTGTCGTCGTCATCTGCAAAGCTTTTTCATGCGTCAGATAGAGGCTTGTTTGTGTCTTGATACTTCAAGAAAAAAGCATGCAAATGCGAGTTTTGGTCGACGAGAGAAAGAAAGTCGGAGGTGAGCGGTGACATAAGGCCGACTTCCACTAGCAGCAAAATCTGGGACTTGATCGTTAGAATTCAACGCGACAGCCCCACGGCCGCTTTGATGCCCCAATTTTTCAATTGTTTGGCGCTTGTTCGACCCATCATACGGACGCTTTGTCCAGCTCAAGTTGGCAAGTGCTCGCGTGCCCCCCTCAACGGTAGGCGAGTCGAAGCGTTCTGGCGAACAGAAAAAAAAAATCGGGGCTCGGGTTGAGAGTGCTTGGACATCATCCGCGGCCTGAGCAGGAAGTGAGCTCGTTTTCATACATATGTAGATCCCCACCGTGACCTTTCTCCTTCTTCCAACCACTCACGTCCCGTTGTGTTGCACGTTGTCTGTCAAGGGTTCCGTCTATTCCGGTACCTCGTACAAATCGTGCCATCCTTTCTCTCCTTCAGATACGGCATCGTGCATTTCAACCCAGTCGATTCCTCTACAAGCACCCCGTGCACCCTCCCGCCGCGACAACGACTTCACTCTGCAATACATCAGGAGTGACGAAAAGAAAGGACGCCACCTACACATCCGTCATCACACACCGTTCATTAGCTCGCAGCATACCTTATTAAGGGAAGCTTTGGCAGCTTCACCTCTCGAGTAATCAACACACACATCATCTGCCAGTCCTATTCTTGAGGACTCAGCAGCAGCAAAATGTCATCACTTCGCGATTATGGTATCGCGGCCCCTCATGGGCCTAACATGGACAGTCACCACGTCGCGACTGAACAGCTCTACGCCATGAGCCAGAACGAGCAAGGCGTTTTCCAGACCATTCTCAAGCCCGACGACAGTTACGATGAGAACGGCACATACTGGGCTGATATGCCTATCATGCAGAGAATAAAGTTCGTCAACAAGGTCAACAACGAAGAAGCTGGAAGAGAATGGGCAGCAACCTGGGCTATGATCAAGAAGGACCCTCTCAGCCCTCTCGGCTACTACATGCGCAACATGGTCATTCCTGGCATGGGTCTTCTTCTCGAAGGCTACGTGCTGTTCTCCATTGGCAACATCAAGCCTCTTCTCCAGGCCGCTTTCCCCCACTGCTGGAAGTCCGAGACTGTCTGCGACGCTACGTGGATTGCAGCTCTTGAATACCTCGAGATTGTTGGCATCATCGTTGGCCAGATCCTTGTCGGCATCATTGGCGACTGGCTGGGTCGTCGCTGGGGTCTGATCCAGGATGCCACCATCATGTTCGTCGGTCTCCTCATGCTCACAGCCTCTTGGGGCGTTACTCTCAACGGCTGGGTCATCTGCTACGTTTGGTCTCTGTTCTTCTACGGTGTCGGTGTCGGTGGTGAATACCCCATGACTGCCACTTCCGGTATGGAGAACGCTGTTGGTTCTGGTAAAGTTTCGACCAAGGAAGACCGCCTTCACCGTGGTCGCAAGGTCACTTCGGCTTTCTTGATGCAAGGCTGGGGCCAGTTCGCTAACCAGGTCATTCTGATCATTCTGTTGCTCATCTTCCACGGTTCCGGAAACCCACCTTACGGCAAAGTCTCGACTCAATGGACTTACCGTGTCTCCTTCGCCATTCCCGCCGTTGGAACTCTTTGGCTCGTCTACTTCCGTACTTACAAGATGCGCTCTGCCTCTAAGCAGTTGGCTGTAGCCAAGAAGAAGTCGAACGTCACTGGTTACGATACGCAGTCTCTCAAGCTCACTCTTACCCACTTCGGTCCTCGTTTGATTGCAACTGCCGGTGCCTGGTTCGCCAACGATGTCTTTTTCTACGGCAACAAGCTCTTCCAGTCCGAGTTCATCTCTGTCCTGCTTCCCGGTAACAAGTCAGTCATGGTTGGTTGGCTCTACAACTTGTGCAACGTCGGTGTTTCGCTCTGCGGCTACTACCTCGCCTCTTTCTTGATCGACAACAAGCTCTACGGACGCAAGTGGATGCAGATTATCGGGTTCCTCCTCGATTTCATCCTGTTCATCGTGCCCGCCTTCAACTTCGAATACTACACCAGCAAATCCGGCGTCCACGCCTTCCAGGCCATGTACTTCTTGTCTTCCTTCTTCAACCAATTCGGTCCCAACTCCGTCTCTTTCCTGGTTGCCGCCGAGGTATTCCCCACGCCCATTCGTGCTACCGCCCACGGTTTCAGTGCCGCTGTCGGCAAACTCGGCGCTCTCCTTGCAGCGGTCCTCTACAACTACATCGACACGCAAACCAAATTCTACGTCGTGCCTTGGTTCGGTCTCGCGGGCGCAATCGTCACCTGGCTCTTCCTCCCGGACACGACGGGCCTGGATCTCAAAGAGCAAGAACGCCGGTGGGCTTTCATCCGCATGGGCAAAGGCGAGGAATACCGCGGCGTGGCCATCCACCCCAAGCACCTCTCGGTGTGGGAACGCTTCCGCGGCGTGGGCAAAAACTACAATGCCGAAATCGACTACCAGCAACGCGTCGAGGAAATGCGCCACGAGTGGGAAGAATCCATGGCTTCCAAGGTGGCCGAAAAGGAGAACAACATGGACCCGGACGTCGTCGACGACGAGGACTGGCACAGCGACATTTCGTCGTTTTTCGCCAGGACAAAGAATGGGCCCCGTGGCGCACAGAGTCCGCTCATTTCGCCAATGATCAGGGGTGCCGACAACAAGGGCGGTGCCAATGCTCTGCCGAGTCCGATGATGAGGGGTATGGAGAAGAGGAGTCCCATGCCCAGTCCCATGATCCGGGGCCATGTCAAGGAGGAGGATGAATCCGACGAGGCGTTGAATGAGAAGCGATAGTCTTTTCTCTCTCTCTCTCTCTCTCTTCTGCCTTGTCCTTTTATTTGTCCTCTGCTTTTGTACTTTTTGAGCGATCTTGTTGTTGGGATTTGGAGAAGAAAAAAAGAATTGGGATTTGGCGTTTTTTTTTGTTCTTGTTCGATACCTCTCTCTCCCCGTATGTTTTTTGTGGTTCAAGGGAGATTTGAGAGACGATTACGAAATGATTGCTTATGCAAAAAGGATCGGATGGAGGGGTGTTGTTGTTCAAACTCTCCGAAACACTTTGTATAAATGGAATATACTTTATATCCTCTTTAGCACTCTTGCCCCTTCTCAATCATGACTGATATCACAAGTTTCCTCGAAATTGACACTTGAGAATCTACTCCTCACCCTCGCCAAAAGGAAAATTAAACTTCAACAAGCCATTCAACCCACCAACCCAATGGTCATGACCTTCGGCGCCATCTCCACCGCCCGTTCTGACGATGGAAGGAACGCCACCACCACCCCAAGTCCTCTCTCCACTTCTGATTTCCTCGCCTACGACTCTGACTTCCATGCCTCGCGTCAATCCCTTTTCCCTCCTCACGCCGTCGACTGAAAGTTCAATCTCGTCGGAGCGATTCTTGGGTGACAGGCGTAGAGTGATTGGTGTGTTTGCGGGCAACACCAAAGGACGGAAGGACAATGAGCGAGGACAGATGGGTGTGAGCAAAAGCGAAGACACGAGTGGGTGGACGATGCTTCCGCCCGAGGATAAAGAGTAAGCTGTAGAACCGGTGGGCGTACTGATCAGTAAGCCATCAGCGACTGCCTCGGTCAAAAAGCGGCCGCCGACGTAGATGTTGATAATGCTGAGATGCGGCGTACGACCCCTATGCAAAAGCACCTCGTTCATGGCAAAAACGTCACAGTTGCTGTTGGTGTCGCAGTCGGAGGAGCACATGGGTGCCGAAGGATCGGCATGGGTGATGGGGGTGCCATCAGCAGCGAAAATGCCAACCTTTAGTCTGTTTCTGAGCAAAACGCGAGACGAGCGGGATGAGCCCATTGACATGCCTCGCACCGAGCTCCAGCCCGAGAGGAGTTGGTTGCGGTGACCGGATTCGGATTCTAGCAGGTTGCTGCCGTTGGCCGGGGTGGCGCCTGACATGTAAACTTCACGCAGGGCGCGCTTGTAGTCTGCAAACTTCCACTCGCCGAGGAAACCGAGGGTGCCCATGCTGAACGACAGGATGGGGGGAACATTCTGGGCGTTGGCGAAGAGGGAGGAGGCGTGGAGGATTGTGCCGTCGCCGCCGAGGGTGGAGGTGAGGTCTACTTTGTCTTGGAGGCGTGCATGGGTCGAGGGTTGCAGAGTCGAGTAGATGGGGAAGGAGAAGGAGGAGTGGACGAGTTTGGCGACGTGGGGCTCGAAGATCAGGGAGACGTGCGGGTAGGTCGAGTGGATGTGGTTGGCGTATTCGTGGACGGCGTCATCGACGGCGGGCGAGTTGGACTTGTGCACGATCAAGATGTTTCGTGGCGGTTGAGGCCATTGGAGGGACAGCAGGTCGAGATGCTTGGTCTCTGAGACAAGCTTGTCAGCAGCGTGTGGAAGTGAAGGACGAGGAGGAGCATGGCAGGGAAGCGGATACCTTTGTACGAAGGACGGATGCGGTCTGGGAGAGCGGCTATGTCGCGCACGTCACGGCGGACGGCCGAGTGGGAAAAGCATCTTCTGCCGACGGGTCGCAAGAGACGCAGATGCAGAGGCAGACACGGCCTGGTCATGCTTCCATGTTGGAAGGTGCAAGTGAAACATGCAAACACATGATGCCTGGTGGGAAATGGCGGGGTAATTACTGATTACAGTCTTGTTACAGCATGACGCCAGTGAGAGACAGTCGAGACATTTCCATCCCCCTCTTGTGCTACATACAACAAATGCCCCAGCCATGTCGCGCATCAACACCGAGGGCGTCCGCCAGCGCCCTATACCACCCTCGTCGCCGCCCGAGTCGGCCGTCGCACCCGAAGTCGCCCTCAGCTCGCCAACCGACTACCTGACAGACGACCACCACCCGGCCGGCCCCGTCAAGCATGGCAAACCCATGCAATACTTCCGCATCGCTTCCTTTGCCGTCTTCTTCACCATTGCCGCCCTGGCCATCCACTCGGCCCAGCTTCTGGGCGCCCCCCTCTACCTCTACAACAGAGACTACTTCTACGCCTGGCAAGCCGTTTGCAAGCAGTACTTTGCTCTGCTGCTGATCACCGGCACCTACCTCTTTGCTCCCACCGTCATCCGCATCTCGGGCGATGCTTCGGTCAGTGGCCAGCTTAAACAGCTGCCCGACGGCCGTCTCGAATGCGATTTCCCCGAGCGCCTCGTTCTGATCGCAAACCACCAGATCTACACCGACTGGACCTATCTCTGGTGGGTCAGCTACACCACCGCCTGCCACGGCCACATCTACATCATCCTCAAAGAGAGCCTCAAGTACATTCCCCTGATCGGCCCCGGCATGATGTTCTACAACTTCATCTTCATGAGCAGGAAATGGGCAAAGGATCAACCGCGCCTCAGACACCGTCTCCAAAAACTCTCCACTCGCCATACTGGTCCCATGAGTGCGAGAAAAGACAAAGACGGCTTGGATCCCGCATGGCTGCTCATCTTCCCAGAAGGCACAAACCTCAGTCCAAACACGCGCAACTCTTCTGCGCGATGGAGTCAAAAGTCTGGCATCCCAGACATGAAGCACCAACTCCTTCCTCGCAGCACCGGCCTCCACTTCTGCCTCGACCAACTCAAGGACGGCCTTGACTGGCTGTACGACTGCACAATCGCCTACGAAGGCGTCCCTCGCGGCAGCTACGGCGGCAAACTCTACACCCTGCGCTCCGTATACTTCCAAGGCCGCGCCCCTAAATCCGTAAACATGCACTGGCGCCGTTTCCGCATCTCCGAGATCCCTTTGCACTCCAAAGAGGAAACCGAACAGTGGTTACTCGCACGCTGGCGAGAAAAGGACGATTTGATAGAGTATTACCTCCAACATGGCCGCTTCCCTGCCGACCCTGCTGCTGTGGATATGCCGAGCCAATCCGACGACGACGACGAGGAGGAAAAGAAACATGCCAGGTACATTGAGACGGAGGTAAGGCCGAAATCGCCTTGGGAGCCTTTGCAGTTGTTTGCGCCCCTGTTGGCCGCGTATCTGGTGTGTAACATTTTGATCAAGTTGGTGAATCTTGTCTTGACCGGGAGATTGAGTTCGGATTAGACGGTGAGAAGAAAGTTTTTATTTCTTAATTTGTTTGGATCAGAAGGGTCAAGAGGAGGAGCATAGGGTGCATTTTTGGCGTTTTTGGATGGATTGCCCTTTTTGCATACAAGCACTTGACCACGACTTGACACGGCCGGACTTTGGTTCTTTGTTTGCCCAAATCACATAGAAGCGCTCTCGACCCGACTTGAGAGTCGAATAATAATCTCATCTCTTGTCCACGCTGCCACAAAAAAAGACCAACCAAGTGACATGGCGTGCAACAAAGAAAGCACTCTTTGCCTTTACAGAGCAAACCTCGTCCTGACCTTTTCATCACCCGCCCTCCACTCCCACTCCTGCCCACTCCTCCTCTGGATGCCCTTGTCGATCCTCCTCAACTTGAGTGTAAACCTCGGTCCCAATTCCTGCAATCCCGCCCTGATGTCTTCGACTCCCTCGACCAACTTGCCATCCGGTCCGACGATTGACTTTTCCGTAGCCCTCTTGTCTCTGAAGACGTAGCGATGTCTGCGCACAAAGATGTAATCACGCTGGTTGTGCAACGTGACGACCTGTCTGCCCTGAATCTGCGGCTGCGGAGGGAAAATCTGACGAAAGAGATGAGCGGTGAGCAGGCCAAGCGGCGTGCGGAAGTTGTTGAGGATGAGTTCGGGATCGTGCGAGGTCGGGTTGCCGTGACCGGGCAGTTTGGAGCCTTCGACCCAGTTGCTGATGCTAAAGTGGAACATGGGCCCGTGTGGCAAGTGCACGATATCCAACCCTGCCGGCTTCTTTTGGTCTTCGTTGAGGATGACGACGTGGGTAAAGTTGCGGTTCGTGGCAAAGGACGAGATTTCAGAGACGGAGTATTTGTGGGCGTGGAAGTGGGCTGTGCGTTTGATGTAGACGCTGTTGGGGAAGAGCGATGTCAAGAGGGAGGCTTCGGTGTGCAGGAAACTGTTGATGGAGGTGGTGATGAGCACTTTGGGGTCCTTGTCGGAATGCTCGAACAGAGAGGGGAATTTTGTGGCGAGGCCTTCGGGGGTCAGGCTGAGGTTTGTCGCTGCTGTCGAGGGTGTGGGCGAAGGCGCCCGTGTCTTTTTCTCGGCCTCCTCTTTCTTTTGCTTCTTTGTCGATTTGGACGTTTCTTCTTCCTCTTCTTCTTCGTCAAAGTCGATCATACTATCGGCATCACTGTCCTTTTCCTCGTCCTCGTCTGTACCGTCATGCTCATCTGCCTCTTGCTCCTCCTCATCCTCGACTTTTCTCCTCTTGATGGCGTTCAAATCGACACTCAGCCCCAAACGGTCGCTCTCATCGTTCGGGTCGGCGGTATCCCAAGTTCGCTTCCTGTCAATCGTCTGCGGGACATTCTTTGCTCGGCGCGCATCCCTCAACGCAGGGTTCTTGTCTTCGGTGCGTCTTCTGCGGAGCCGATCATCGCGTTTGGTGTTTTCTTTGAGTTTTTTGCTCTTGACGTGTTGCTCTCTGCGTTTGATCTTGTTGCCAATCTTGGTCGGGTTTCTGGACACCATTGTTTGTAGTTGGCGAAAAGGAAAGGGAAAAAAAAAGTGTAGATGTTTAGCAAAATGGTCCAACAAGAGGAAAAATAAAAAATTCCCAGCAAGACCCTGGCAAATATCCCGACGCTCGGACCAATCCACTTTTTCGCAATGAACAAGCCCAAGTCGCCAACCACCGCTGTGAATCATCAAGTCTTGATATTACGCACCATTTCTTTGTCTCGCTCTCTCTGTTTTTTCCAGGGCGAGAAATTATATGTTCAAGCACCTCTGCCAGGTCACCAACAGGCAATTCAACCCGAGACTCGTAACCGACAGAGTCTTCTTTTCAACAACACCCATTACTGCCCGCGCCGTCGTTCAAACCAGATCGAGAAACATACCCACCATGTCTTCTGACTACGTCACTCAAAAGGGCCAGCCTTTTGACAGAGCTGCTTTCGAGTCTTTGTTGCGTCGCAAGGTGTTTTTGTGGCAGAGTTTCGAGCCTTATGGTTCCGTCAAGGTGTGTTGATATACTTCCAAATGTGCACGACCATGAAAAATTTTGAGATTGATCGCATTTCACCCCATAATCTGCGTGTCTGCCAAAGTCTGGTCGTTTTTTTTGTTAAAAAAAAAAGACCATGGTGTTGATTTTTGAATACAGGGTCTTTTCGATTATGGCCCCCCGCTTGAGCAGCTCGAGAGTCAAGTCATTCAAATCTGGCGTGATCACTTTATCCGCTCAGAGAAGATGATGGCTCTCAAGTGCTCTATGCTTACCCCTTATGAAGTCCTCAAGACTTCTGGTCACGTGTGAGTATGATATGTTCGGCAACGGCGTAGATGTTCAATGATCAATCTGAACCGGACAGCGCTGCGTTCATCCTCGCGGGAGTGCTATGAGCTTACGCTAGATGGTTCGGTCTCTGAGAGAGTCAATGTGCATCTGTGTCTGCTGTCTCTTTTGGGGCGTAAGAATTCTTGGCTGACATGATCCAGCGACCGATTTGCAGACTACATGTGTATGAAACTATGATGCTCGAAGCACGACATATCCGAAACTGACACTTAGCAGGCAAGGATCCCAAGACTGGTGAGATTCTTCGTTCGGATCACTTGATCGGTGACGTGCTCGAGGCTCGTCTCAAGTCCGACAAGGAGGCTCGTGGTGAAAAGGTCGAGGAGAAGGAGGAGGACCCCAAAAAGAAGAAGAAGCAAGCAAAAGCCGCCAAGGGTGCCGTCAAGCTCGACGATGCCGTCCGTCAGGAGTACGAGCACGTTCTTGCCATGCTCGATGACTACACTGGTGAAGGTATGGGTGAGCTGATCAAGAAGTACGACATCCGCAACCCTTCTTCCGGCAATGAGGTTGAGCCTCCAGTCTCCGTCAACCTCATGTTCCAGACTCAAATTGGTGCTTCTTCCAACTCTCCTGCTTTCCTCAGACCCGAGACTGCTCAGGGTCAATTCCTTTCTTTCCAGAAGTTGCTTGAATACAGTGATGGCCAGCTTCCTTTCGCCTCTGCTTCCATTGGTTACTCTTTCAGAAATGAGGTTTGTGAAGATTGAAGCCTTTCCGAACAACAATCACTGACTTTTTCTAGCTGTCTCCTCGCGCTGGTCTTCTCCGTGTCAGAGAGTTTTTGATGGCTGAGATTGAGCACTTTGTCGACCCCGAGGGTGGCAAGGCTCACCCCAAATTCCACACCATTGCTGACGTCCAGCTTCCTCTGCTGGATCGCGACACCCAGACCTCCGGCAGCACCAAGCCCAAGATGGTTGCCATTGGTGAGGCTGTCAAGACCAAGTTGGTCGACAACGAGACTCTTGGTTACTTCCTTGTTCGCATCTACAAGTTCATGGAGAAGATTGGTATCGACATGAGCAAGCTCCGTTTCCGTCAGCACATGGCCAACGAGATGGCTCACTACGCTTCTGACTGCTGGGACTGCGAGCTGTTGAACAGCTACGGCTGGACTGAATGTGTTGGCTGTGCCGATCGCTCTGCTTACGATTTGTCTGTCCACGAGAAGGCCACTGGAACCGTCCTTCGCGCCCGTGAGCAGCTCAAGAGCCCTCAGACCGTTGAGGAGTGGGTTGCAGTCATCGACAAGAAGAAGGCTGGCCCCAAGTTCAAGAAGGATGCCAAAGCTATCGAGAGCGCTCTTGATAGCTTGTCACAAGAAATGAAAGAGAAGCTTCAAATTACCATGGAGTCCGACGGCAAGGCCGAGGTTCCCGTTGAGGAGATCGCAGCCGGTAAGGTCGAGATTGACACATCCATCGTCAAGTTCGAGAAGCAAAAGAAGACCATCACCTTCCGCGAGTTCGTGCCCAATGTCATCGAGCCCTCATTCGGCATTGGTCGTATCCTCTACTCTCTCATGGAGCACAGCTACTGGACTCGTGAGAACGACGAGGCTCGCTCCGTTCTCTCCTTCTCTCCCGTCGTTGCTCCCATCAAGGTTCTCGTCTGCCCTCTCCAGAAGGACGCCAAGTTCGCTCCTCTTATTGCCAAGCTTGAGGAGGCACTCGACAACAAGTCAATCTCATTCAAGATTGACCAGACCGGTGTCAGTATTGGCAAGCGCTACTCTCGTAACGACGAGCTCGGTATTCCATTCGGTATCACTGTTGATTACGAGGCTCTTGACGACGGTACCCTCACTCTCAGAGACCGCGACTCCACCAAGCAAGTGCGTGCCAGCCAGGCCGACATTGTCAAGGCTGTCAGCAGAATGGTGAAGGGTAAGGAGACCTGGGCCGATGTCGTCGCCCGTCTGCCTGCCTTCGAGAGTCAGGAGAAGGAGACTGCCGAGTAAAAGTCATTTCCAATACTTAAAAGGCAATGCTGATCAGGTGTCGTGGTATCTGAAATGAGCTCATTTTCAAGTCGACGGAAGTTCGAACGTATGCCCGAGATCTGTAGATCAAAAACAAAAATCAATTCATTTTCTCCAAACAAGTAAGTCGTGCCAATTGCTTTCGTAAGTTCCCGCCAATCGATGTCGCAAATGCTGGTCCAATCTGCATTTCTTGGCTTCTTGCCATCCTAATTACACACCAGGTAGGGGCTGAACTTTCCTCAACAACACCTTACTTCTGGCTGATACTTTCTCTGCCTTTCTATTCCTTTTCATCATTCGAATGCAGTTTTCTTGGATATCCGCTTTTCGAACGTGGTTTTTGTGTATCTCATTATTACATCACATTGACAGCAAGCGTGTGTGCTTTAATTGGCATGGCATGATACTCTAGAAAGTCGCTTTCTGCACTTGCATTCTATCCATCAACATCTCCAAATCCGATACCATATACAAACTCCGAGAAGCCATTGTTATACGTTCGTAACGTAAAATCATTTCCGATCAGTTGAGGCTTCTATGCCTCGTTCCTGAGCAGATGCTTGGACTTGATTCTTGCGACCATTCCTAGGACGATTTGACGACCTGTTATTGAAGCGGCAAGTTTACCGAACTTCTACTAGTCTTAAGTAACCTGTCGTCTGCTTCTGGAAGGATGGCACAAGTGGCACAGGCACTCTGGTCTCGAACGCTAGCGACAGTCTCGTCTTCGAACATTGAACTTGGAGGCCTACTGCTCATACAAGCGCTGGCTTTCTGGTTACCATCTCTACTGCTCATGAACCTGGAGTGTTGGTTCCCTGCGTTCTCTTTGCGCCACAAGATTCAGTCTCGTCCACCACCGAAGCATGACCAGATCCGACATTGTGCTGCTGTCGTTATCGTCAATCAGCTATCCATGGTGGCCGCGGGTACAGTAGAGCTCGTTGTACTGCGCTGTCTGGGTCATCGATCGTTCTATCGCTTCGACTATGCCATTCCAGCCTTCTCTGAGATCACACGCGACCTCATCTTTTGTGTTTTTGGTTGCGAAATCATATTCTACTACACTCATCGACTTCTCCACTTCAAGCCTCTATATCAACGCATACACAACCAACACCATGAATTCAAGGCTCCAATCGCCTTGGCCGCTCAGTACGCTCACCCGGTAGAATATCTCATGTCGACCATATTACCATTCTGGTTGCCACCACAGATACTGGGCTGTCATATCCTGACTTGCCTCCTCTTTTGGACTGTCGCTACTCTAGAGACTGTCATTGCGCATAGTGGGTATGATCTCTTTAATGTGCTTTCGAGGAAGCATGATCTGCATCACGAGAAGTCGAGGGTGAATTTTGGCACGCTGGGTTTTCTGGACTGGATACATGGCACAGGAGCATGATGACCATGAAAAAACGACCAACATCAACATCTAATCTTTGAAACAAAGTCTGCGGATTATTCAACAAATGAGCCATGCAGTTCAGTTCTGGATGGCGTCGAGAGCTCCTCGAAGCTTTCCTCAGGAACAACGCCCTCGAGGAGCGCACATCCTCTTTGAGAGTACGTAGGGTGGAGGAGTTTCTACAGCATATACTACCTATGGCAGATGTCTTGACTCACATCAAGTCTTTTGGCTTCAGATTTGGCTGCGAATCGCTCGTACGCTGTAGCCAGCATGCACACATCCTGGGTCCTACAGAATCTGTCGAAACAAACTGAGTCAGGCCTGCTATCCGTTTTATCAGAAAAATCAGACATTGTCACAAGTACGTCGGAGTACCATTGCATAGGTTATTCCTATCACAACGATATACCGTGAAGATCAACTGCCGTTCTTGGACTCCCCTTGCAAAACTCTGGATCGATAATCTCTGGTCATCGCACAAGGTCAGAATTTTCGTGTCTTCAAAAGCTGCCTGTCTTGCGGAGCTCGATGTGGCATGTGCTGCAATCTCTCTGGATGCTTGCAAATCAGCTGAGAGCTACACGAAAGAAGCCTTGACGATGTTGCTTTTAAATATGCGCGAACATCACAAATTTGTGATCGACTGTGTACTACAATACTGGCAAGACGAGCTTGAGTTCGAAGAATACTGTCTAGGCGATTTTTGGGCACTGGCAGGGGCGAGGTTTTGAGGTCTAGGTTTCTCAAAATCGTAGCTGAAGTCTAAGGGGATCTATTACTCAATCCTGACAGAAGATGAGCTTATCCACAAAGTCAGACAAATAATAGAAGCAAGACGATGTCGAAGATCAGTGGTTGGGAGAACGGATCTGACATCAATGCAAAGTCAGTCGACATCTATACAAACATGAACCCATCAACTTCCGTGTTACGCTTGTATTTGTGACAAGTGAAACTGATCTTCATATGTTGTTTGCTTTACCTCGCCCTCATCCAGAGCAGGGGAAGAGGGCGGGTTTGTTTGATCTGCACGATCAAGATTCCTTATTTATCAATCATCGCTCGTGCCTTCACACGTTGTCTCTTTGGCTTGCTCAACACTTCGCATTTCGACTCTTTCACAGACGCATGTCTTGTATTGATATCACACTTCCGATTGTTTTTACATCGTCGGCGCATACTTGTTGACCAATAACACGTTGAGAGAGTGTGTGTCTAGATTTTTATTGCAGGAGCGGCTTGTGTCCATCCGACCGTCATCTGTCTTCATTCTTTGCAACGAGCTTCTGCATTATTGTCGTCTTTGACCCGAGCCTTGAAGTGGGGCCACAGCGTCAGACAACGCTTTGAGATAAGCATTTGGGTCAAGCCATTGAGAACTCAATCTTTGAGATTTTTTTGTCGAAAACGTATATTCGTCGTCCTTGTGGTGAGGTAAAAAGCAAAACAGATCATACACCATGATTTCAAGGAGTCGATTGGATCTAGGAAGAGAAAAAAAAAAGAGTCATTACCTGTATACACATCACCCTCTCAAGCAGAAAGCTCACTCCTAAAGCTCTCTGATGGCTTCACCAGCAACCCTCCCCACGAACCCGGCCCAACTGCTAAACACGACTCCCTTCAAAATCGTCTCGCCCTCGTCAATAGTCCAATGTCCAGCCTCGACCAATCTATTCCTCCACTTTTGTTTCTGCTCCTCGTTCAATTCATGCCAATGCCTTGCTTTTTCATCTTGCTGCATGTATTCGTTTTTGTCTCCCATGTGTACGGCCAGACTCTTGCCTTCGCCAGGGTCGCGGATGATGACGGCTTTGTCTTCAGAGGACGAACTGCCGCCGGGGAGGGCAAAGTGCATGTCTAGCAGATCGGCGATTTTGGTGCCAGGGGAGGCGATGGAGTCGGGGAGAGCGGAGGAGACTGCAGAGGCGGCTTCGGGGATTGCTGAAGAGATGGATGAGGCGGCGGAAGAGGCCGAGGAAGCGGCACCAGCAATTGGCTCCCAGCCTTTGCGACCCATGCTGTCCGCGATACCCGCTGGGTGTGCGAGCGTACGCTGCCATGATGCCGGCAGAGGAATGACATCTGCAAAGCTAGGAGCGAATGGATCGCTCGAATACATGGACTGCAAGAGAATGGCAAACACCAAGACAGCAAATCCGATCAGCACGCCATAGGTCATGCGCTCGCGGGTTTCGTCGGAAGGATGCAAAAGTACATAACGACTCTGGCGATCTTCAGGCTTGGATGGGAGAAGAGCAAAGGTGTCAACGACGACAGTGTTGCCCATACTCGTGCTGCAGAGCTTGATGTACTGAGGACCTGGATGAGTCGGATTCTTGGCTGGCAGTGCATATCCTTGCTTATCCTGCTCTGGCGGTGGTGCGCGGACTGGACTATGGAAAGGCGAGAAGCGAAGGCAAGTCATTTGCAGAGGGTGTACGTCTCGGAGAGTTGTGAATCGCTTGAACTTGCCAAATGTGTGAGTATTGGCATTGTAGTCGAGCGTGTAGATGGGAATGGAGATATCGTGGCCGGCAATGGCAACAACGACTTGGTTGTTGCCGGCCTTGTCCGAGTCCAGACTGCAAACATCAAGACCAACGGCTTGCTTGATGTGTCCAGGCAGACTCTTCTGCTTGACTTGAAGTGCTGGTCCGGAAGGGTAGAAATGGATGATGCTCAACTCGGCACCGGTACGATTAGGAAGATTGCTCAACAGCAGTACATCCTCATTGCCCAACCATCTGATAGCGCGATACTTTGGACGAGCGGGCTGTCCGGCACCCTCAGGTCGCGGGATGGTGTACACTTTTCTCGGGTTCGGAGGAGAAAACTGCGCCTTCTTGGTGTCGAAATTGTACATGACCGTCTGCTCATAGACGTCGTAGTCGGTAGCCCAGGTGATGGAAAAAGTGTTTGTCTCAATCTCGGTAATGTCCAAATCGGCAGCTTCGGCATTGTCACGCATGGGAATCCTCGCGATGATGTCGTCTTGGGTCGTAGGCGTCTTTGTGGCGTCAAAAACAACAATCTCGGACTGCTTGGCCAGACCCGTCGCAACAGCTCCAATGCGCTTGTTGGGCGTCTCACGCTTGTATGTAGGCGAAAGTCGCAGCAAGCGCTGGTACGTCTCTGGCTTGGGTCCAGTAGCAGGTCTGAACAGGCCGGCCTTGCCAACAAACGAGATGGTCGCAGCAGCATCTCCATCTTCTTTCTCATCCGAGGCTTGCTTTTTCTTCGGGTACTTGATCTCAAAGGTACGTAGGTGCTCGTTCTTGCCAGCCTTTTGATCTGCTTCGGAGGAGTTGATACCGGCTAGAGTAATGAGGCCGTCCTTGGAAGCCAGCGTGGCCAGAGAGGTGATTGAGTCTTCGTCGCTCGAGAGCTCAATCTCGGCTGCCGTGTCCAGAGCGGCGCGCTTGCTTGCGTCGAGCAATGTCTAGAATATGTCAGTATACATGTGCGATTGGTCGAGACTTGATGGGTTGCTCACAATCTTGTTTGCGACACCATTGCGGCCTTCACCACCACCGCCGCCTACGACCAGGAAGCCACGGTTGTATGGATCGAATTCGGCCGCGTACACGGGGTACGACAGTGTTGTCTTGGTGAACGACACGGGTCCATGACTTTGAAACACCATGGTTTGTCCTTAGGAATGTGTTGATCGGTATAAGGATGTTTGGCGAGGAAAAGAAGGAACAATAATCTACTAATTAGGCCATCTGCCCTTTCACATGAACTATGACGAACGTTGCATATTGCCAAGCACCACCTATACCCGTTACACCGCCTTTGATCAACCATCACTGTCCGCTTCAAACATGCTCTCCCAAGATTATATCCAGAATCTGAAAAGTTGCAAGAATAGACGTTGATGTTCAAGTCGTAAAAAAAGATAACATTCGCTTTTTCTGTACTTTCGGACAAATGACAGCCCCATGCTCTCGGCCGCCGCCCCATCTATCCATAGCACACAAAATCATCCTCATAAAGACAGATACATTTACTCCTCGTCGATACCAGCCATCTCCTCTTCCTCCTCGAAGGTGTCGCGAGGAACATTGTAAAGACGGATGGTGGGCTTGTTGGGATCCTTGACAAGGACAAACTTGGCCTCCTGCTCCTCTTGCGACATGACCATGTCGACAAAAGTGCGGACGATGGCCCATCCGTTGTTCAGGTTCAAGTTCATCTGGGCGGCGAACTCGCGAGGCTTGTAGCCGAGGACACCGAGGATGACGTGGTCGTTGGCCGTCTTGGGGTTGACACGCGAGACGAAACTGAGGAAGACATGTTAGCTTTTGGCCGTCAAGTAATGTGTAGATCGACACAACATACCCAATCTTCATCTGGTCGGCCTTTGCGAGAATGGCCTGTGTGGCCCAGCGGGCAAGTTTGCAGCTGTTGTTCTTCATCTCGGTGGCAACAACGGCGCCACGCTGAGAAGCCAACTTGGTGCGCCAGTCAAGAGCACCACCACTGCCGATGGCCTTGTTGTCAAACTCGTTGAGAGCCTTGACGGTGAGGTACTGGTCCTCGCCCGAGATGGCGTTCTTGACGACAGCATCGAGCTCGGTACGCACGATAATGTGCAGCGGTTGCTCGTCGGCCTCGAGCGACAGGTCGAACTTGCGGTACTTGTAGGCCTTGGACGCGGGAGGGTCCGTCTCCTCGTCGGGGTTGTAGAAGGGGTGCTCGTTGGCCATGTCGCGCTTGGACGTTTGGCTCTCGGTGACGGTCTGGATGGGGAAGACGTGGTTGATGTGCGTGGCCTCCTCCATGAGCGCACCGACGTTGTTGATGGTGTCCTTGGTGCCCTCGGACGTCTCGAGCGGTGCATCGGCGGCGTTCTCGTTGACAGTGACACGGTCGACGTTGCTGCCCTCGCGCTTGTCGATGAAGACCTTGTTTCCTTGCTTGGTGATGATCAGATCCCACGAGTAGACGGAGCGAGGAGCGCACATCAACATGGACAAGATGTCGCTGGTGGTGAAGATGGAAGCGGCGTCCTTCTGGGCCAAGTCCTGGATGATGGGATCGTGCGACGTGGTGACATTGTAAGCGGCACGCTCAACAACGTTCAACTTGCGGAAAGAAGTGGGCGCACCGGGCTGCTTGTCGAACTGGCGGTCGTAGTAGTAGAGGAATCCGTAGTCCTCGACATCCTCGCCATCGCCGGTATCCAAGTTCAGCTTGATCAAGCGGTTGAAGTCAATCTCCTCGAGCAGCTTCCAGGTATCGCGGGGCTGGACCGAAGCCTCGCGAGTGCGTTGCGGCTTGTCCCAGTCCTTCCAGCCTCCTCTGCGGCCTCCACGGCCTCCACGCTGTGC
The DNA here is from genome assembly GCA_003992365.1 of Aureobasidium sp. P6. NCBI lineage: Eukaryota > Fungi > Ascomycota > Dothideomycetes > Dothideales > Saccotheciaceae > Aureobasidium > Aureobasidium sp. P6. The sequence continues at coordinate 57,058 of RZIQ01000075.1, read as the reverse complement.
GGCGCGGTTGTCGTATTGCTGTTGACCGGGTCTGCCACCACCGACACGCTGGAAAGTGCCACCACGACCGCCGCGCTGAGCAGCGCCACCACGAGCACCTCCACGTCCACGGAAAACGGTGCCACCGCCGCGGCCAAAGGTGCGGCGAGCGGCAGTGCGCGAGTTGTCGACAATGGAGAAGCTGGCTTCCTCGCCAATGCCTTCGATGTTGAGAGCGGTTTGGAGGCCTGCGCCGGCGCCGTAGGGTTGATCTGTTTGTGCCGTGTCAACGTTGCTGTTCTCTCTTCACTTGTTTCCACATCTTCCTCACCTCTGAAGTTGCGTCCGTACTGCTGTCTGCCTCCTCTGCCTTCACGATCCTTGCCCTCGGCGGTCCAGTCGGCCATGCGACCAAGCTTGTCGCCCTTGGAGAAGGGAGCGTACGGGAGACCGTCACGCAGGGTCTCGGTGGTGACCGGAGGGCCCCATGAGTCGGTGGCAGGCAGTGCCTGTACGAGACCAAGAATAGAGTCCATTTTGGTTGTTGATTGATCTGCTCTCGAGTCGACACTCGGCTTGGGGAAAAAGTCGTCGGCGTCGCACATGCTGCCTCGCGCAAACTTCGGTGGGCCTTGCTCGGAAATCTTGGCGTTCTTTCGGTTACTTTTGATCCCATCATCTCACCATCACAACACTCAGATCTGCGTGTAATTTGAAAATGTTGATTTGCTATCTTGAAGAACTGCTAACCATTCTGTTCCGACTCCATGCTTGTCCAAAGCATTCCCACTGAACAACGCCGGCTGATTAGAATGCCCCAGCCTGAGCTACATGCACTTTCTCATCCTCTTGGCCTCTTTCTCTCCGTTTACTCATCACCTGTTCTTGAGAAACCGAGAAGCAGAACTGAAAAAAAGAGAAAAGAAAACAACATAAAACGTCAGCGAACATATGGTCCTTCCATCATGCATCCAATGTTCCGCTAAAGAAGTAAAAGAAAGAAAATGGTGATGAAGCTGCCGTCTTCCATCCTCGTCGCTGTTGCGAGATAGCATGGAAGAAACCGCTCGATGATAACCAAGCAAGGCAAAGAATGCATGTCCCCTTCTCGTCATCATCGTCACGGTCGTTATCAGCTTGCTCTCCGTGTAGGTATCCATATCTTTTTGGTCATGCAAGGTGTTTTTCTCTTCTGCTTTGAGAAGACATCTCCGCTGTCACGCATGTTGATTCCTCTCAAGCGCTTCATGGCGTCAATGCAAGCAAAATGTAGCGCCGTGGGTATCATGAGTATATGCAAATTTGGTTCGATCGATCCGGATAATCACACTCAGTGACCGCTCTGCTTTCTGAATCTGAGAAGCTCGGCAAGCATGTTGGGGTTGCAGCCAGTCTTGAGGAAATCGTGTCTACCGAGCTCCTCAGCAGTAGCACGAGACTTGACGTCAACGCACAAGCAGACGCTCAGGAAACTCTTCAACTCCTTGCTAAGGGCTTCGGGTTTCTTGAGACGTGGTGTGCCGTTGGTGGCGATAAGGTACAGTGCCTTGAGGGGTTCCTCGTTAAGGTATGGAGGCTCTGACTCGATCATTTCGATGGCCATGATACCGAGGGACCAGATGTCGACTTTGCTGCCGTATTCCTTCTGCTTGACGACTTCGGGTGCCATCCAGTAGGGAGTACCGACCATTGTGGCACGCTTGCTGCGCTGCTCGGTCAACTTTGCGCAGAAACCAAAGTCGGTGATCTTGACATTGCCTCGCGAACTAAGCAGGACGTTGTCGGATTTGATATCGCGGTGAATGATGTTCTGCTGGTGCAGGTGGATGAGACCTTTGCAAGTCTGTAGTTGTTGTCAGCTTACGGTTCAAAGTTTAGAGTGCCTGTGCAAAACTTACCTCGTGGCAGATGGTGGCAATCTGCGGCTCGGAGATGCTAGGATTGTTGTCAATGACATCGGTAAGCGCACCTCCCTCCATGAACTCCATGACGACCCAAAGCTCGTTGCTTTCTTCCTGTAGGAATGCATCGAGGAAGTTGACAATGTTGGGGTGCTTGCTATCCTTCATGACGATGATCTCGTTGACGATCAACTCCTTGCGGGGCTGGTTGCGAAGATCCATCTGCTTGATGGCCACTTGAGCCCTGGGACCATTCTCGCGCAACTGCTGACGGGCAGTGGGCGAAGTGGCAGATTCGCGAATGCGGGCGACGTAGACGGAACCGGAAGCACCTTGGCCAATCTTCTTTTGCTTGTTGTACGAGTCCAAAGGACGCTCCTTGGAGACAACCTCGCGCAACTTCTCCATGACCTGGGCGTCTGTCATGCTTGACATGCGCACATCCTTTCTGGGCTCCTCCTTCTTAGGTGGTGCGGCAGTAAGAGCCATCTCAGCCTTCTTGATGTGATCCATGGGAGCACCAGTCGGTTGCTTGGCTGCGACATTGAGTGGCTTGGGAGCAGAGGGGGAGTGCTCTCTCTGTTGCGATGAGCCAGATGGCATGTGGACACCAGCAGCGCCTGACTGGCCGCTGGGCTTTCTGAGGCTGTTGGGCGACTGCTGTCTCTGAGAAGATGGGCTGGGCCTGGGAATGGAAGACGAGCCATTGGCGGATGGTGCTGTGGGGGCTTGACGCTGAGCAGTCAACTGGCGAACAGGGTTGACCTTCTGGCTCGACGAAGAAGGTGCAGGAGGAGCAGGTCTAGAGGGGTTGTATCTGGATGAGGGACTGTTGTCGCGTTCGCTCGAGTAGCCGCCTCCGCCAATCTCTTGCTGGGCCAATGGAAGCTTGTGCTTGGGCAGACTAGCGTTATAATCAGCCAGCTCTTGAGCTTCTCTTCTCTGGGCATCCTCGTAGGCGCGCTGCTTGTCGAGCATTCTACGTCTCTCATCTTCCTTGCGTCTGCGCTCGTCTTCGATGCGGGGGTCGTACTGGGGTGCGGTGTTGGCGCGCGAAAGCGGGGGCTGAGAGCCGGCGGGCGAGACGTTTCGGGTGGAGCTGTAGCTCTCCTTTCTGGCGTATGCAGCAGGAGGTTGAGGGCGGGGAGGAGCAATGCCGTTGCCGTGGCCGAGTTGCTTGTTGCCGTGGGCATCGATGGGGGGAGTGGGAGTCAGGCTAGAATACATCTTGGGATCGTCTGCTCTCTTCTGGAGGTTGGAAGTGTAGAACTCGAGAGCCTCCATGACAGCCTGAGGGTTCTTAACCATATCGTCCTGAGTGAGAGCCGAGCTGTTGAGCAGTTTCTGCCATTCCACAGGAAGGCCGACGAAGCCACCGGTGACGGGGTCAAAGCCAACGTGGATGCGGTGTGCGAAGGAGGTAGGGTGGCTGACACCGCCCATGGTAGGGCTCTTGTTGTAAATGACATCGATCCAGCCGTAGACGTCGTTGTCGGTTTCGAACTTGCAGATGATCATCTTCTCATTGCCGGGAGTGCCTCGAGTCAGCTCGAACGAGTAAGGGATGGTCTCTGATCTGGTGATGTTCAAGACGTCCTTGAGAGGGATGGAGAAAGAGATCTTGGGGGCAGTGTCGCTCTTTTGAAAGTCAAGGGCCTTTTCTCTGAGGACGAGGAACTTTTCGGACCAGAAGACGCCCTTCATGAAACCACCTTCTTCCTTGACCTTGGCCCAGCCAGACTTGACGGCCGAGGATTCGTTGCGAGAGGAGCCAAAGTCGGTCATGGAGCGCTGTAGAGACGACGTGGAGCTGCCGGGCCCGGGCGAGTGCAGGCTCAATTGGCTCATGTTGCCGGCAACATTGTTAACGTTGGGTGTGAGAGCGAGACGGGGACGATCTGTGGGAGGACGAGGGGCGGGTCCTGGGTTCATGAAGGAGCCCTCTGAGTAGATTCTGCGGGTGGAGCATGTGAGCATGGCGGTGCAACGATCTGGCATGGCAGCAGCAGCAGCAGCAGAACATACCCGTGTGGCTGCGACATGGTGCGTGTTCAAGGACAAAGCGCTTCAGTGACAGACTGGTCCTTTATCTTGATCAAGACGTGGCGCGACACGTTTGTTCGGCAGGCGTTGACCAAGCCGATGCAAGCTGTTGAGTGCGCGCGCGCGAGAAAGTTGTGGTCGTGTAACGTGGTGAATGCGCACGAGGAGCAAGCAGATTGCGGAGTTACGAGAGCAGCCCCTTTGGATGCGACGAACGACGAACGACGAACGACCGAAGCTGCGCAAACAACAGTCTGGACGCGGTCACTTTTTTGCACGGCGGGACGGCAGGAAGCAACAGTTGATGTGAAAACGAACGAGTCGCCGACGGTTGGACAAGATTGTGAAAAAGATCGAGGGGCTGTCTGACTCTCTCACACGCTGCGCCTGCGTTTCGCACCATGCACTGTCGCTCACCGCCTTGGGACATGCACCTTGTCCTCTTCACTTGTTTTGGCTGTGCTAATTGTCACGCTGTATCATTTACCTTGTGCGCTTCCATCCTGGATTCCACTCTATCCAAACACCACCACATGTCAATCAGAACTATCCACATTATTCTGCCATCTCCGACCAAACAACGTCACACACGAACGGCCCCTGAACGGCCATCCAACTCTATCACGGTGGCTTTCTTTGCTTCCCTTGATTCTTGTCCCTCTTTTAGAACAAATGGAACCCCACTTTCTTTTGTCCCTGTTTCTGGCAGCTCACTCCCTCTGATTCCTGCTGACCTCGGAAATTCACTTATCTGCCTGAAACACTCGCCGCAAACCAATACAATAATACCCTATATCAAGTCCGCATGTGAAACACTCTGCGTCTGTTCACTCCCCAAAGCTTAAACTCCGCCCATCCCGGTAGGCCCCGGGACATCACCCTTCACTCTATATCTTGTCCCTCATCAAAGAACAAGAGTCCTGATGTATGCTCACATGTGTCATGATGCTCATCGGAGCACAATGCTTGCAGAAATAAATATACATCTAGTCTATCGACCCGTGTGTGTATCCTGCAGAAGAGAGAGAAAAAAAACTCAAACCAGCCCTCGAAAGACTCGCTATGCAAAACAATAGGTATCCTTCAGGGCTCCCCTTCGCGCATGTAAAGAAAAACTCCTTTCGCTCATATGCATGTGTGTCTTCTCGACCCGCCTCGGTATGTTAAGGTATGCAGACGCCTATGTGACGCATCTCATGTCCACCATCACCCCATGGCTGCTTTTCTACTCCCCATTGGCGTCGGGTTTTGCGCCGCCCATGTACTTTTGCATGAACGTGATGTAGTCGTACTTTTCTAGGTCGCGGTCTTCCTGGAGATCGGGCCCACTGTGTTGTGGCATTGACTTGACCAAATCTTCAATGAGTTCGTCCGGAATGAGAGAGTGTCTGAGATCGAGTTCAGTGACATATGGCTGTTAAGAGCATTCGTTAGCTTCACTGTACATAGAGCATCGGTTTCACATCACTTGCCTTGCCATCTGCAACCTCGCGGAAACTCTCAAACACTTGCTCGGCCGTGTACTGATCTTCCGTCACCTCGACCATGAAGCGAATAAACTGTTCAAAGCTGACCGTTCCACCCGGACCGTTGCTAACCTCCAGGAAGCGGTCATGCATTTCGTCCTCATCATACACGAGTCCCAAACTCGCGAGTGCGGCTGAAAATTCCAGCTCCTGTAGCGAGTTGCTGCCGCCGCGGTCGAAGTGTCTAAAGACGGATTCAAACTCTTCCAGTTGAATGGGCGTGAGGTTGGTCATACTGCGCGCCACCATTTGATTCTCCAAGAAGGCCAGTTTCTTCTGCACACTCGATTTGACCAGGCCCAATTCGTAGACGAGCTCGTCATATGTATATGTCGTAAAGTCGTTCTCTTCGATGTTGGCTTCCTCGCACTGCTCATCCAGGCGTCCAATGATTGTGAGGTACTCATCCAGCGGTGGTACCGATTCCGAGATCTTGGTGATGTGCTCCCGTTGGTCTTCGACTTCTCCCTCAAGGCCAGATATGCTCACACTCAGGGTATGCAGGGCGAGAGCAAAGTCATTGGCCTTGTCGGCAAAGGTCCTCCGTAGGGTGTTCTTGATGTCGCGGATTGTCTCGTTGATGACCCTACTCCTCTCCTTCTCAGCCTGCATCAGGCCAGCCCATGCAGTATCGAGGGCAGCCAGACTGAGCTCTGGTGGTGGTTCATATGGCCGCAAGCGGTATGTGCTGAGTTTCGTCTTTATGTTGCCCAACAGACCAACCAAGTCGCTCTTCTCGGCCACCCATTTTCTCTTTTGACTTCTCTTGTAACCCATGAACTCGGAGCTCTGCATTTTGGCATCGGCGTAGGAGCCTTCAAAGGTGGCTTCTTTCCATTGTCTCTGCTGGTCGGCAATCTGGCGAAGGAGCTCCCTCATACGACGCTCAAAGCTGTTTTGCATTTCCCAGGCTCCTTGCATGTTGGAGACGAATTTCTCGACACGCCTTCCGGCATTCTCTACGCGCTCCATGGCGGAAAAGGCGTGGAACCAGTAGGCGATGTATGTCATGAGCGAACGCTCGTCAGGTTTCGCAACGTCACAAACGTCGTCCACGTCGAGCAGATCTGGGATGCCAATCTCTTTCGAAGCAATGTCGAAGGCCAGTTGCATGTTTCCTCGGTGGTCGTTTTTGTCGAGTTTGTCGTAGTCGATGAGGTCGGGACGGTGGATATCGAGGAGTGCGCAGCTGAGGGGCGGTGGTTAGCATTGTTTCACGAAGGCCTTTGACGAAAAGCTCGACGTACAAAGCGAGACCATCGTTCCAGCTTGACGAGAAGTCTCGGACTTCGACCTCGTCATAGCATGCCGTCTTTCTCTGACACCATAGTAGCAGACCTTCTTTTGCGCTCAGACCCTCCTCATTGATGTCGCTGATGGTGAAGCGGAGAATCAGAGTCCAGATGAGGCCGAGGATGATCTTGCGATTGCCGTCGACAATGTCCTCGGCGCCTATGTTGGTCAACTGGATGCGCCGGCCTTTGATAAAGTCCAGGGCTCTGTTGACGTTCTCGAATCGTTGGACTCGCAGTTTGGGGCGGGAAGCATAACGACCTAGCGATTCTTGGGAGAGGATCTCGAGGAGGTGGATGAGCATGACCTGGGAGCAACCTGTCAGAGCGAGAGCTGCATGCTGAAAGACAAACGACATACGCCATCGGAAAGGTCGGTGACCAGATCCTTGATCTGCACGTCGCGGACCTGGAGCTTGCTGTTGAGCCTGTGTGGCAGTTCTCGGTCAGCTGTTGATGTGGCTTGGTCGCAGACATGTTGGCTCGACTATACCATTTACCGAACGTCTTCTCCTGCACCTTGACCCAACTCTGTTCCAGCAGCACAGCCATGGCTGGCGCGCCCTGTCTCACCGAGACTTGTTCAACACCCGCCGGCGGTCAAGAGCTGTACGACGATAGATGCCGTCTTTGCGACACTGTTCTCGTTATTCAAGCAGACTATAACGCTGCACTCGAATATGATGTCTCGATACAAGGTATGCAACAAGGGCCGGAAAAGTGGTGAGATGCAAGTGAGAAAACACGACCCCTCAATGCTCAGTAAATAAACGCAGCCTTAAGGCCCAACTGCCTTCTCCACATCTCAGCGCTCCCTGGACTTGCCGGCCACCTCATTTCTTCTCGACCATATTCTTATACTATCCAATCTTACTCGTACCATTGTTTGCTCTCCTTTTTCTCCCTGACACAGCCCGCTTCATATCTAGCTTACGTGTCGATCATAGCTATCTGTTTGTTTCTGTCTTGTTCTGCGTCTCGGCATCGTGACTTCCGTTTTGAGCTTGCAAGCTCTTTGACGAGCGACAATCCCGAGTCCTGTTTGATGAACTTCACACCCTGGTCTTTGAGTTTTCGGCCCCTCACGTGGACAATCTGTGCCCAACACATGCATCGTTGACTTTCGAGACATGATCATAAACTCAAACTCTCTCGCGAAAGTCTCTGGTTCGCGTACTTGTTGCCTTGTGGTCGCCTGAGTCTTGTTTGGTAGAGTCTCGGGTGTTAATCAAGGCATACCAACAAACACACGATCGAAAGACCTCCCAAGGTCATGGCATGCTTCACAACCCACAGGAAAGAAAACAGTCACCTCTGAAGCCTCAAAGTCGGGAAATCTTATGACAGAATGATTTGATTCATTGCATTTCCTCTATGCATGCTATCCTCTGACATGACTGGACAACCAGGAAAAAAAAAAGAAAAGATCAAACACCCCCATGCTGCACCACGCTCTGGGTTGGGTATCCGCTAAAAACCAGCAAAACCAAGTCGAGCTCAAAAGTGACTTTTGATAAATCTTGTTCGTAGACGGCCGTTGATTCATAAACGTGAAAATAAGAAAAAGAAGCACAATCCTGTAAAATCCCCATTCTCTTATATCCAAGCTGGGTAATCTTGGAAACCCTGGTGTTGCTCGGGTGGAGACATTGGAGGACTGGGGTAGAGTCCTCCAAACTTGCAATCGCTGACTGTCGTCTTGGGGGGCGTGGTGGTGGAATCGATCGCTGTCGAAGGAGAATTGCGGAAGGCATGTTGAACATGCGAAAGACGGCTAGGTGTGGTGGGTCTGCTGGACGCGCGTCCGTTTCTCACGAATCGCCCGGCAGCTTGAAGAATGGCGCGGTCCTGTGCTGATGAAGGTCTGCGCATGGTAGGGAAGGAACTCGACCATGTTGATGTGGGGGAAACCGGTGGGGAGATTGGCTTTGCGGGCTGTTGTGGAGGCAGAGGAGGAAGAGCTGTCTTTGGGGGAGGCATGGGAGGTGCGGCAAATGATGCTGGCACTGACATGCGGACCGCTCGAGATTTGTAGACGGGATGAGTGAAGGTAATGCCGCGACACTTGGCATCTTCTGGCAGACAAAGTGGCGATGCGATCGACCAACGTGCGCTTCTGTCCAGAGAGTGGTCACGCTTGACGTTGTCGTCCAGAGAAATAGAACGAGTGTGAGTGGGCTTCGTGAGGCTGACTGTCTCCAAACTGCTGCTTGTTGTCGGAAGCCTTGCAGGCGACTCCAAGATAGGGCTCAAGTCGGCACGCGACACAGACATCTGAGGCGAATCGTGTCTGGTTTGCTCCTTGAAGCTGCCATCAAAATCCGCGAACAATGCCTCCACATCTGGCTGAGACTTGATGCTTGCTCTGCGCGAAGGATCGCTGTACGAAGCTCGCTGTACCGAGACACTGGTTGTAGAGTCTCTGCGAGCTGAAGATGCGGAGCCTTTGCGACTCGACCTTACAGACTCCCAATCAAAATCGCAAGACGACTCAGCCTCAACCAAGTAGCAGAAATCAATGTCGTTCTCCCACGATTCGCCTGAAGTTAGACTTGGTACATTGCCATCCACACTGAATGATAGGCGGCTCTCAGTGGAGGTCCTCGGTAGTTCGGCGCCAGGACCTCCATGTGCTTGTGCAAATGCATTGCCGACTGGGAACGGGGTAAACACGAGACCGTTCTTCTGGCGAGCAGCTGTACCGAGAGATGGGGATGATCGTGGCGAAACTTGGGGGGATACAAGAGGTGGGATTTCAAGCGTAGTTTTGGACTTGGGAGCCTTGGCTGGGCTGGGACCACATCCTTCCATCTCCTCCGGGACTGACTCAAGACTGGTCCCGGGCAATTCGAAGATTTGAGGTTGGCTGGAAGTGCGCTCGACCGTGGGAGGTGTCATCTGGCCACGCAAAGCGGGATGGACCATTGTAGGAGGCTCTCTTTGCTCGGCTCCCAGAGCGGCTAGCCTCTCTCTCGATGGTAGGTCCAGGCGCGAGAAGCTATGCGATCTAGAGGTAAATGATGATGAACGGGCTCTTTCGTCCAATGGAGACTCGACGTCCTGCGAAGGTGTGCGAGGAGTACTATCAAGTTCATGTACAGATGAGGCATAGCTCAAGCCGCGATGTCTGAGAGCGAAGGAGTCGGAACGAACAGAAGAAGCGGTGGATGGTCTCCCGTCGTTTGCACGAACACGGTAACTGCTATCGACAGGGTCTGCCTTAATACCTCGAAGCTCATTCTTGGGGGCTTGGAAAGCCGAAGCGGCCCAGAACTCGGAAACAAGTTCGCTATCGGTAACAGAACCCAATTGCGGGAGCTGTTCCTGCTGAGTGTGTGTGACATGTTGGAAGTTGAAGGGAGCCGAAATGGTCTTCTTCTTTAGTGTCTGGTAGACTTGTCGGGAGGCGTTAGTCTTCACATGTCAAAAACATCCGTGCGCTCGACTTACAGGCTTCTTCTGACTCGCGCTCCCTGTCGTAGTCGGTGGACTCGCGTCTCCAAGTCGATGATGTCCGGCTTTCGCTTCGGAGCCATCGCATAAGCGGCTCGTCCTTGGAATCTGATCCTTTGGAAGATTTGGCTGAGCGCCTTCTCGAAAAGATGGATGACCGCCAACTGTCGGTGGGCGGGACAGCAAATGCTGTTGATTTCGAATCGATGCTGAAGCGAGATTCGGGACGAGGGGAAAATTCAGGCCGACCAGACTGGACGAAAGCGGAATCCCGAGGCGAAGAGTGGCCCGAAGAGAAGACGTCTGCCGATGAAGCTGTAGAATTTCTGGCGCCGAACAATGACAGGCGCTTTCTGGAGGATGAGGAACTGCGGTCCGAAGAAGAGCTCATGAAGTTCCATGGTCTGGAGTCGCTGCCAAATGTTGCTGACAGACGTGATGTCTTCTTGGAAGTTGGCTCGGTTGGGGTAGAAGCCATGGTATCTGATTGTTGATCGAAACTGTCATCGCTTTGCGAAAACCACTTTCGAGACATCTAGTCTGGATGACAATTCATGACCATGGGCACAGGTAGATCTTCGAGGTTGCGACTGGAGGACGCGGTAGGTCGAGGTCGAGGCCGAGATATTGTTGGTGTGCAATGCTCGTGATAGTGGACGGCGTGATAGTACTCGTTAGCGACAGACACAAGATGGGATGAACAAGGGTGGGCAAGATGTGAGAGAACGAAAGAGAGAAGTGGAAGAGAAAAACATCAATGGCAAAATGCAAACCAGTGTTGTGCCTGCAAAGCTAGGTTGCACGGCGCAAATGTACACCACTGACTGTGGAGCTGTGTACGACCAGGGAACGTCAGCCGAATGATGACAGAGGATCCGTGGATGGTAGGCTAAATCTGGAGAGAGGAGTCAAACCTGGCCCCCAGTCAGCCACCCTCATCAATGCCTATCACGCTAAGTGTTCCTGCAGCCGCCGGCCGCATGGCACTATGGCGGGCTGCCGTGCCTCGTGAGCAGCAAAGAGATCGGTCATGTCCCGACTCTCTTCCCCCAGGCGACTTCCCGTCGACAACACAGCCAAATGCCGTGTGCTGAGATCCGCGATGTTACTGCGGCGCTTCTCGTTGCTTTGCACTATCATACCAAGGCGAAACCCGAGAAGGGGCCCAGAGCATTGGCCCAGCGCAGCATGCGGACTTTTCACAGAGTTGGAAAACCTTAATCCTGAGAAGCCACGAGTAAACGAGTGGAGTCGCGGAACACAACGCCAGAGGTGGAGCTGACAGCCCTCGGCCATTGCACCGCAACACTCAACATGAGGGGGGTTGAAAATGCAGCTTCCCTTTGCGCCAGAATGTTCCTGAGATTGATGACTCGGCATGAGTGTGCATGTATCGAGTCGTATTTCGGACGCAACTCAGCAATGGCTGTATGGCGACGGTTGTTGGCTGCTTCTTACCTGGTTGTCGGGTTGAACAGAGGGCCAAGATCTAAACGAGTGGTTGCTGTGTTAAGATTACACGCACCGTTAGTTGGCGCGCGTGGGTCCCCGATGCTATTGTATGCAGCAGCGGGTTTCGCGATGATGATCCCGAGCAGCTGGTCAGCCTGGAATCGCGCAATTCACTTCGCACTCGAGGCCTGTGTTGGTTTAGTCGACACTCCACTAGACGCCATTCCTCAACCACAGACGCTGTCAACAATCGTCACTTGTCATGAACAAAGCGCCCATGGTTAAACCAAAGCTGTCAAAACAATCATCTCTTGGACGACTCGTTGCTCCTCAAAGCTCAACGTCGTACACATATGCACGACGACAAGAAAAGAAAAGCAAAGTTGATGCTGCGTCACATGCTGCAGTGCTTCCGATGCAGTGCAACTTTCACCCTTTACTCAGTACCCATGTCCAACAAATTTCTACTCATCTCTTGTCACAGGCATCTCCCTTCGACCTGGAGGCTGGAACAATTTTACCTACATGCAGCTCACCTCTTTTGGGGCTTTGCATCGTAGCTACTGTCAGCGCCGCGGGTCTCAGCTTTATCAGCAACTCTAAAAATTAATGCTTGCAATGCAAGGCACATGTCTTTTTTGTTATTGTTTATGCGACGACAGCAGTGACAGGTCCACACGTACACGCTCCGCTGCCCTGCATGCCCTTCGCCGTTGTTTGATGGCCTTGACAGCGTCAATCACTGCATGGGTTGTATGTGGAATCATAATGAATGATATGTATATCTGCAACCCGAGTCTTTTCGATCCGGCCAACGATGTCAAGCCAAAAAAGCTACCCGATATCTCCAATCTACAAGCTGCATCGGCCAGCTTCCGCCTCAGATAACCAGGATACAAGAACTCAAGTGGTGGTCACCTCAACCATCGATGTGGTCTCCGAAACCCGCTCTGTGGTCCAGGAAGGATTTCAATAGACAATAATGGATGAAGCGCCGTGGTGGACTGAGGTCCGTGGTTCAGGCTATGCACTCGAATCCTACGCGCATAGTGCACTGTTTGCCTGAAGCTGGACTCTGGAGATCCCACAGATTGATAGCCCTCGGAAAATGCGGTGATGCGGAAGGCTTCCCCGACAAAATGCTGTGCTTATTCAACGACCTGAGCTCTGAAAGTTGGCGCCAAAGTAATCTCAATCTAAAGTAAAGCGCAATGAAATCTCAGATGGTAACCGAGTTGCTGGGAGCAAGTCCAGCCGCATAATCTCGTCTTGAACTCCAGGTGCTTTGTGTAGAATTTCGTGAAATTTCGGTCGTGAATTGATGGGTTCTCCGGCTATCGCGCGAGAGCACTCACGCACTACAATTCGGACAAGTGCAAGGTGAGAAGACCGACTCTTGCAAGATGGTCGCTCGATCTGGCCAAATCTCACCGATGCGGGATCTGGAGATCCACAAAGCAACACTTGGACAATTTCTACAAAACAAGTTCGTCCATCACAACACGCAAGCGTCAAACTCAGTAGTACCCACAATGTTGATGATGTCAAAGCATTCTTGATCACACTACTTGAACTGAAGGTCATCCACTCACTGAGACTAGACAGATGTCCACCGCTCTCCTATTCCTCTAGTTCAAGGACCGAGCTTGGTCGTCCGACACACGGCAGTCAAGAAAAGGTGCGAGCACGCGACGGCGTTATCTTCTTGTTAATAACAGAAAGCACTGTTTACAAGAAACATCACACCGCAAATCTTGGTCATCCGAGACAACAAACACGTGTACAGCTTCATCGACTTTTTACCAAACTATTGTTTCAGGCACAAGTTCAACTATCATGAATCTGTACACGGCTCGAAGTTATGCCTTCACAACGGTTGCGAATAATCATGGTTCCTGACTCGCCATTGTCTCGACTGTCGATTGACTTTACACGCACGAAGAGCGTGAACGCTGTGCCGTAACCACGACTCACGAAGCGAACTTGAAAATGATACCTAGGAAGACATTTCTATGTTCCAGACCTCTGCTCGTCTCTTGGCCTCGGTCCGATTGCGAATAGGTCAACTATGCACTCCTGACATGTTTCCCTTCGAACGAATGGGTGGGTCATGCATGGTCAAGCATGGCTCTCAGGCACGGAGAAGGGATGTATATCAAGAATGAACTTACGCTTTGGATTGCCACTTCACATCACTGATATATGAAAACATCGTCCCGAAACATTTTCATATTCATGATCTGATTACGTATCAACGCCTGTATCCGCTGTGTCTACTCATGTTACGTACATATCTGGCCCCTCACCAAATCGCATTCTATACTTCCTCAGTCATCACACTACTTCTATCTCTATGCCTTTCCCAGTCCTACTTGGCAGCAAAGCGACTCCTTGCACGCAGCTTGTCGCCATAGTAGAACAAGACAAAGATACCACCAATACACAATGTGGTAAGTCCTGCAAGCAAACTCACGCCAGGCCCAACGCCCAAGTTCAAGAACATGGGCCTAGAGAACAAGATAGCCGCAGCCGCAAGCGTGGATCTCGCGGTGTCATTTCCAGCAAACAAACTACCAGCGTACGCAGGGTAGACCATAGGCAGGTATACAAATACACACTGGAACAGGATGAAGACACCGATCATGTTCAAGACGATACCGATACAACTGACAATCCAGTGAATGTGGCCGTCTCCAGTCCAGGCGAATATGAATAGGCCGATTGGGACGAGAAAAGAAGAGAACAATGCCGGGATGAGTCGCCGCTCTGGAGCCCCCATGCCGTGAGTGCGGATCTCGGGCTCGACAATGTAGTAGAGGTATGCGTAGTAGACGCTGATCGAGATGACGACTCCTACTGCGATTGAGAGGAAGATAAGGCCCATTTCGCCGCTGTTGAATCCGTAACGTCCCTGATACACAATGGGGAAAACTTCAAAAAAGGAATAGAAGATGGCGTAGCACAGAGCGATGTAGATGTCGGCGTAGGCCTGGACAATGTCAGTATGCCTGAAATTCGAGGTGAAGATCTTTAGCTCGACTTACAATAGCTGGGTCAAGGACAATTAGTTGGACAGGTCGGTAGAGAGCTTCAATAACCATGTCTCTGAAGCTACGTTGAGCTTGGCTGATCTCGGACTGTGCTTTCAGGTTCTGGTTTCCCGTAAGAGCCCTCAGTCTTTGAGCACGACGCAGCAGGATATTCTCTGGATACGTCTCGGGCAAGAAGCAGAAGAGAGTAAGCCAGACTGGACCAGCCATCCAGAGGATCTCCCAGAGCGACCATCTCCAGCCCATAGCAGCAACGCTGAAGCCAGAGACAATGGGTCCAAGAGCAGGGCCCACGCAGGCAGCTGCTGCCCAACAACACAAGATATAAGGCAGCTTGATCAGTGAGAACATGTCTTGCAGGCTGGCTCCACCAGTGGCGAGAATGGGAGAGCCAAAGTAGCCTTGCAAAAACCGCAGTACCAGGAGCCCTGCAAAATTATCCACCAAGGCTGTCGGAACACAGAGAATAGTGAATATGGCGAAAGTGATCATATAAGGGGGATTTCTGCCGATGGATGGGATCTCGCTGAGCGGTGAGAAGAGCAGCGGACCAATGCCATATGCGAACACGAAGAGGGCGATACCCAGAGCTGCTGCTGTTGCTGAGACGCCAAAGTGCTCCATGACACCTTCGGCAGATGGGGTGTAAATGGCACTAGCAGTATAGACTGCTGTGGTATAAGCACAGATCAAGGCGGTGACCATGCCTTTCTTCGCATTGGACCAGTTCTGCGGATTTGCCGGGTCATCAGTTGTGTACCAGCTGACGAGTATGATGCCGTCTGCTGTTCGGACAGGTTGGATTGGCTCGGAAGTTGTGGTGACAGGCTCTGATGCAATGGCGAGGGCTTGTTCAAGGTCGGCTCTGGTCTTGGACTGCTCCAAAGCCACTCGTGCGCTCACTTTCGAGAGAGCAGATCCAGCAGTATCAACCTTGCGCAGCTCATGGCGACTGCTGTCGGTCGCCGTGCGTGTGAGATGCAGAGCATCGTGTGGCTCAGACTGTTCCTTTTCTAAATCATGCTTGATAGACTCGTGAATAGACGAAGGAGAAGAACAAATGGTCGAATGCGGGCTCTTCTTCGCATTTCTAGGGCTCTCGTAGGAGCTCGGATAGACGAAATCTGGTTCCTCTTCTGGATATCGCAGTAGTCGATTGCGAGTAATATATCTTATAAGCTGCCCGAATGGCGCGTCGCGGATCAGATCTGACATATTGGGCGGCTGTGTTCGTGAAAGATACTTCAACGTGGATGACAAGAACTATGATTTGACACTGCTGTAACAACTTGTGGAATAGTCATGCTCAAAGTTAACAGGCGATGGTAGCACATTCATATACTCACACACCAGCCTTCATTCTGACAAAGCGGTCGATTGCGTGCGACGATATCCTGTAAGCACGCCAAGGACGCCGGGAGGATATTAACTACAACACATGGCGGAGATAGGAGGTGGTTCTTCCTTTTGCAAGTCCGACATACTGTTTGCTGGAGAAAATGTTTGGGAGAAGATCCTGTGGAATGTACCTCACGTTGTGATTGGTCAAAGCTGGGGTTTGTCAGCTGCATGATTTGGCTCTCGCTGACAAACACTGTTTGTTCCTCAATACTTCAAGCATCTTGCAAGTCGTTAGCCGCATTCATCGGGCCAATAGTCCTCCCGGTCTGACAAAGCGATTGTCTTCGTATACCATCCAGACTGAAGTTGCGCAAGCATGCAGAAAGAGAGGACACTCATCGAAGCGATCATGGCTACTGTAAAACCTTGAGAGCATTCTTGACGTACCAATCTCATCACGGCCAGGTTACTCTCAAGGACAAAATGGCGTTCGAGGACCTAAAATCAATATGTCTGGTCTCTGTGGCAGTCTTGCGGTAGCAGTAGACGCTGCTTCCGAATGTGTCACGACAAGGTCACGAACAACGATATCGCTCTTTGATATTCAGGCTCTCAAGTTCAGGCTCTCTGAGTCAATCTTTGTTTTTCTTGAGATAGCTGCTGTGAAGCGAAGTTGAGCGGTTGGTCAACGGATCGACCGTCTAAAACGGAAACCAGAATCAAAATCTTGGCAAGCGAAGCGCTTGGTCAAACTCTAATTCTTGCCTGCACCGAATGTGCGAACCATGAAATGTTTTATATTCTCGACATTCCTGACCAGCCTCGATGTTACGATGCGCAACCGTGAGAAGAGCAACAACCAGGTCCAGATTCTCACAACGGAGTTTCGACTGGCGTAATGAATTGTTCACAGCAAACATCAGTCCCGCCCGAACATTAAGATTTTTACCGATTGTGCCAGGCCACAATGCTGCCACGAAGAAGTCACGCTCCGAGACTCAATCTGGCAGAGAACAATCTTATGAATCTGGCATAAGACATGAGCCATCAAGCGGAGCGACTCGCTCTCACCATGAGATGAATGGCAGCGGTGGCAACACTTCAATATTGGGAAATGCCATCCTCACGGACGCACAGTCTTCGCAACCCAACGACGACGTGGCCCCCAAGATTAGAGATATACCGACGAGAGAAGGAATGGACGAAGCTTTTGCAAGGAATATCACTTTTTTCTCGGCCTCCCTTTCTGATGGGACCCTTGTTTGTGGATTCGCCACTGACCAACTTGAATTCGAGCACATCGCTCGGATGATCAACACATTCTGGATGGATAAATCACATGAGTTTGTCTCTCGTATGCCAACGGACAAACTGGGTATCTTTTTTGCCGAGAGAAAAGACACCAGAGATTGCTTGGATTTCGTTGTCTGGGACATTCGACCTGAATTGCAAGATCGTCGATCAAAGTTGAAGGCCTCCTTGGTCTCTTCGAACGGTGCTCCGGGAGTGGCCATGTATGGTTGGCAGCATTCTACCAAATTCTTACAAAAGCAAGCCAAGTGGCTCACTATGAAGCGATGTCTTATCGCGGCTTTGACAAACCAGATTGGAGCTTTCGACAGGAATGGTGCTTTCAACGCTTTCGATACTCCATCAGCACATCCACATCCTTTGGCCCAAGATTGGGAGAATGCCATGGGATTATCTGAATTCATGAAATCATCTCGATTCGAGAAACCAAAGCAACTCGTGGAATCAAGTCGACGAAAAGAGACTGATATCGAGTCTGTGTCTCTCAGCTCAGACACTTCCCTTGTGCCAGGACTTCTACTGCCCCTGAAACCTGAGCACTCTGAACTTGACACTGGTCACAACAACCATAGACCCGGCAGTCTCCTCGGAATTAATGATAACGAGCACGTCAAGCCAGTCTCCGACGGGCTAATATCAAAAAATTACGTATCCGCGAGACTTTACGATGGGACCCTCGTTGTTTCCGGTCCTCGTCTTTTCTCCACCCTGACGCATGAGGAAAGCACCTTGGATTTTGCTGCGGTTCTCCGTATATTATCGCAGTGGTGGGCGCAAACTCGCGACAACATTGTTGCCCCCTGGCGACAGAGACCTGTTTGGCTTTCGGTTGTGCGCCGTTATCCTGGTGTCCTGTCTGTAAACGTTCTGGAACAGAATGAAAAGCCCCTTTTTTGGGATGCACTCAAATATGAAGTCTATTTTAACAAGTCGAATCTCTCATGGGATGGGTGTAAGCCTAATGATCTTTCTGGACGGAAAACCACGCGTTCACAGCGTCGCCGTTTCAACTTTTACCGCCAGCGGTGGCGCGAATATGGTTTGAAGAACTATCTCGGAATGGCGAATGAGGCCGGTGTTTTGGAAGAAGGCCAGCGATCAACGGTTCGACCATTGTTCAAAAATCCTGAAGACCATGCAAAAAAGTTCTCATCTGCACCGGATACAGGCCAGACCCATTCAGAGAATAAGGTTGACATTCAGCCAAAGCTGAACAGTTCCAAGCCCCTAGTCCAGGAATTGGAATCTGAGGTCCAGGAATCGAGATCCGAGATCCAGAAAATACTGCACGATGTCCAGAGTGTGCAAGGTGATGACAAGAGAATGCATGATCACGACAACAGCAACCTTCCATCGTCCTCAGAGGTGAACAAATATGATCGATTTGCGAGGATAATGAGACTAGCTGGAGTCCTGCACGACGTCAAGACAACGCTTGATCATGAAATCGCCGATGCTTCTGCAGAGAACAACAAGAATTTCGTGTCACTGAGAGCACTTCCTTTGGACATAACCAAAGGGCCCAATCCAATACTCGAAGCCGTAAAAGATGAAACAGTCAATCTCGAGGCTGTGCAAGCAGCAATCGAGGGACTGAAGACTCAAGTCCAAGACAGAGAAGACAGATCTCGTATCCTGGGTCGTGTTTTTAAGGATTGGAAAGATGACTTGAAGCAACGCTATCCGCAGATGAGCAGAGATCCAGTACCACAAAACAACATTGATGACCTTTTTACACCACGGACGGGATCGCTCTCGCTCGAAAGGCTCGCCATTTCCGGAACAACACAGAAAAAGAACTCTTCCGGGCCAAACCCTTTTTTGAAACAGCTCCCTCAACAAGATACTGATGTCCAACTTGCTCCTGGTGCAAACGAGGTGCTAGAGTCCTCCGACTTGAGTTCAGGCTTTCTGCCATCATCTCACAAAGTCAGGCAGCAAGGCATCCAAGACCCGCCCTTTCCTGATACCAAGTTCAAGTCGTCCAAAAGGCTACAAATCACATCACGGAAACATGTACAGGTCACTGACGAGTCGCAAGCTGATGACAACGTCGAGCGGGAAATGAAAGGGTCTCCCGAGAAGCCTTTCAACAGGTCTCACAATCGGATGAATAGAAGTGGTGGCCGCGACAATGATTTCTCGTCTTTCGCTCTCTAATATCATGAAGGATTTCGAAGCAATTCGCGCAGGCTGTGTGTGGGTTATACTGTCATGTAAAATCGTGAGTTAGGGAAAGTCTCGCGATCCCGGCGAGACTTACATATAGTGTTCGTATATCTCATGTGAAAGACTGGAACTATGGTAGTCAATCCCTCTACCATACGATCTCTCGAGTGATGCTGTGGAAGGGAACTTTGTTCTCGTGACCGAGGGACTGGGCTGGTGAGGAAGCTCGGGAAAGCAAAGACATAACGGATGATTACACCGAGTCTGTAAATTCGAAGGAACCTATGGCGGGATTAAGGTGAAATATGCCACTACAACGTCAACGACCGAAAAAGCAAGCCAGCTACGATATGTACTCAAGTACTGCGAGGTTTGCAGGCATACTACCATGTAGCTGAGGATTGAAAAATAAGTCGCCTCAATGAGCCTTGTAGCGTCCTGCCTTAGCATACGAGCCGGTTGATGTGTTGAGATTAGAGAGCCTTATCTGATCATCTACTGATCCGGTTGGTAAAAGCGGGCCCCTGCTGCACGCACCTGCCACCGTCGGCGTCTCCGTCCGGCTCTTCTCTATCTTCTACCTCCCACCCTCCGCTAAAGCAAAGACAATTCTTTGGAGGCGGTTCAACGCATCCATGATCATGTCTTGTCTCTTTCTATGTTCTCTAGTCAATGATGAATCCTGATGAACGATAGACGTTCACAACGCGAAGCCTGCAGTCGTCCGCTCTCCCATCAGCTCGTGAACGTCCGTCCTCACACGCAACGTTGGCCAGCCACGAACCAAGCGTCCCAGAAGTGCTATAGCACACAGCAACCGTGAGATCGATTTATTCAAAATCACGCGGTTTGCCAGTTCCAAGACAAGTTTGATCCGCGAGATTATCGCATCTGGATCAAATCAGATGGGCTTGGCCGCTGCCGCCAAGGTTCATGGATGCAGAACCGGCGGTAGCCTCATCGTGGCTGCGCGCGAAGGATCCAAAGCGGATCAGATTCGGCCTATCAGATCAGATTAGATGTCCGGATCTAAGCATCTTTGGTAATGACAACCGAAAGAACAATGCTTTCTTTCGTGTCTTAGCAGGGCAAGCATGGCTTGCCCTTGTCTTCACATTCTCAAGCTCTCAACGGGTTTCTTCTTTTCTTGGGCCGGTTACAATGCAACCCTGTGCGGGCCCAATATTTTTTTTTCTGTCTCGTGGCGCTTGACAGTTGACTTTGCCATGCAGAGAGATTTGCAGTAGCACTCGGGACAAGTGGGGTGCTTTGTTCGGTATATAAGGTGTTGTTTCCCATTCTCCGTGGGCTCTTGCAAGCTAGGTCAGGCGCTCTACCAATTTTACCTTTTGCCCACCTGCTCCATCATGAGACTCAGGATCCCGAACCTCTATCAACGTCCAGAGGACGTGCCTGTTATGTCAGAGACTGCCAGAAGCAGTGATATCGAGATCGCTGGTGCTCATGAGTTAAACGAAAAAGATGGCCCCCAGGTCATCAGCAAGGCTGAGGATGACGCCGTGACTCCTGAGTTCCAACACGGCGTTCAAGCTGCCCAGGCAATCAACCAAGTCTGGTCGAGAAATCACCTGATTATCGCCTATATCGTTATATGGGTGATTAATTTCATCCAAGGATTTGGTTCTGGCATCACGGGTACGTCCTTACAGTACAACAAAGCAGTCGGCAAAAGAACACTTGGCTAACGCAGACCTCAAGGCACTCTTACACCCTACGTTACGAGCTCATTCCAGCAGCATTCTCTCACTGCCGTCACAAGCATCATTTCATCACTCATCAGCGGTCTGTGGAAGCTCCCCTATGCTAAGATCCTCGACATCTGGGGTCGTCCTCAGGGATTGACTTTGATGGTTGCATCTACCGTTCTCGGCTTTGTGATGATGGCTGGGTGCAACAGTGTTTTCACGTACTGTGCGGCCCAAGTCTTCTATCAAGTAGGATACAGCGCCATCGACTTTACCATCACGATTTTCATTGCAGACACCAGCTCGCTGCGAAACAGAGCTTGGTGGATCGCATACTCTGCATCACCATGGCTCATCGTCACTTGGGTTTATGGCTCAGCTACCGAATCTGTGCTCGCAACGATTGGCTTCAGATGGGGCTTCGGTATTTGGGCAATCATCTATCCCGTCGTCTGTAGCCCGTTGATCTATCTCCTCTGGCACAACATGAAGAAGGCGGAGAAGCAAGGCCTCATCCCCAGGCAAGAGTCTGGACGCACCTGGACAGAGTCAGTCAAGTACTACGCGATTGAGTTTGATGTGATCGGTCTTCTCCTCATCGCCACTGGACTCTCACTATTCTTGCTGTCATTCTC
The DNA here is from genome assembly GCA_003992365.1 of Aureobasidium sp. P6. NCBI lineage: Eukaryota > Fungi > Ascomycota > Dothideomycetes > Dothideales > Saccotheciaceae > Aureobasidium > Aureobasidium sp. P6. The sequence goes on along the minus strand of RZIQ01000075.1, from coordinate 35,200 downwards.
GCTTTACAGCTACCAGGCCGATCAGTGGAAGTAAGTACACGCTCCGATACAGCTACTCTGCGAGCATCACGCCTGCTCGCATGATACCATGTCAAACCCCTTTGCCGATGACGAATGTTAACTGTAAGAAGGTCTCCAATGATCATCTGTTTCCTCGTTTTCGGTATCCTTCTCACCGCCGCGTTCTCCGCTTGGGAGGCCAAGTTTGCCCCAGTCACTTTCGTGCCATGGCACCTCATGAAAGACAGAACTGTCATTTTCACGTTCGCGATGGTTGGCAGCATATATTCCGGTCGGTCCTATCTTGACCCGTTGTAAAGCTGAATTATGACTTACGGACATACTTAGGTTACAACATTTGGTACGACTATTTCTACAGCATGCTCATCGTCGTCTTCAACACGGGTGTCCGTGACGCCACCTACATCCTCAACATCTACACGATCGGTGCGACATTCTGGTGTTTGGTCGCCGGTGCCTTCATTCGATACTACGGTCGCCTAAAGAAAACGGCGCTGTTCTTCGGTGTGCCTGTGTAAGTTTATGTATTATGTCTGAAATATCACCAAGCTAATTCGTCCTTGTAGGAATCTCCTCGGTGTGGGACTCATGATCCTGTTCCGAAGCTCGAAATACAACATCGGTTGGATCGTCTTCTGTCAAATTTGTGTAGCCTTCGGCGGAGGTACCCTTGTTCTCTGTGAGCAGATGACCGTCATGGCCGTCAGCACACAACAGAACATCCCAGCTATCCTCGCCGTTGAATACATGATTGCCAGTGTTGGCGGGTCGATTGGATCGGCTATAGCGGCAGCTATGTGGACAAGTTCGTGATATCGTTGTCAGCTGGCCAGACAAAGAGAACGCTGACTTTTTCTTCGCAGGTCTTTTTCCTACCAATCTCGCCAGATATCTGCCAGCTTCGGCTCTTCCAGATCTGCAGTCTATCTATGGAGATCTTACCGTGCAGAGCTCTTACGCCATTGGCACGCCCGAGAGAGACGGCATCAACAAGGCGTACGGCGAGACTCAAAAACTGATGGTGAGAATGATTGGAACAAAATCACCATTAACAAAAGTGCTGACGTTGCTTTCCCTAGGTCGTTGCATCAACATGTCTCTACGCAACCATCATTGTCTGGGTCTCCCTTTGGAGAGAGATTGATGTGAGAAAGATGAAGCAGACAAAGGGAATGGTTTTGTAGAGAACCAATGCCGTCGTTCTCTGCGCGGAGAGGGTCATGGTATGCTGTCTGGTTCATCTACAGAATGGCTCGCACCAAGGTAGATTGATCCAAAAGTTCTCTTGTATATCAATGATGAAAATACTCGATGTTATTTTCAACCCCGTTCAAAATTCGTACGAATCCGCTGATATCACTATCGAGCTGGCTTTAAACTGTATCTGGAAATGGGTCTTTTGCCTTTCTGGACCGAAGCTACCACGAAGTCGAACCTAGATTTTCTCTGGGTACAATATCTCAGAGACTGCGTCCTGGTAAATCCGTCCCAGCGTACAAGCCAGGCCAACCATGGTTTGCCCACCCAACAGCTCAATGCTCATCGTGTAAACCTACTCCGCGAAATCTCCCTACTCACACACACATGGACCTTTTCGTTACGTATGTTTGACGGATCTTCTAAGCATTAGTTCCTGCTCTCCTTACGAGTTCGTTCCTTAGATGTTTCATAAGCTTAGTAGCTTACTGAGACATATATGCAGCTTTGTCCTACTTCTTCTGCTTCCAGGTAAAATTTTTTTTTTTGAACACCCGTCGCGAAGCTCCGCGGCAGATTCGCCTTTGGCCGTCGCGACCGGTTCTTGGAACTCCCTCGTTGTGCTTGTGATCATCTGGTCGCTCTCCGTTTTGAACTAGCTCAAAGGTTGTTGTAGGGAATCTCTCGCAACTGCAAAGGTTGTGTACAAGAGACGGGCATTTCAAACCTTTTGGAAAACAAGGTTCAGTTGCATGATAATACATGTATGGTACCATGTTCTCGACGAAATACTGCAGAGCTGAAAACAAAAAAGAAGAAACCGCGTGTACAAGAAGAGAGGATAGTTGTTGCTAAACTTGCAGCTTATAGGTCCTGTTGCATCCACAATTCACACAAAATAGATCCATCCATCGTAACGAAGGGGGAAAAAAAGGATCTCAAAACAATCATAATAACAGAGTCCGGCGACAGCGATACCTCTTTTCCCAGCCCTAGAAACGACAACACCCCACCCACCAAAAACATCCTCATCTCAAAATAAAAAAAGAAATTACCGACTCTACTCTCCCAAGCTACATCTACCAATCCTTGACCTCAAACAATCCATTCTTCTCCCTGTGCACAATCCACCTATCCGCCCACCCCTTCATGCGCTCCCGACTCTTCGCACTCCCCACATTGACAGTTGGAATGACCTTGTCAATCCTCAACGCCGTACAAAACATAGTCAACTCTCTAAAACTAGAGTGCTCCGAATACGGGACCCCGAAACATTTGGCTCTGTTCGTGGACCCGCGTTGCGGAGTCAGGTCTTTGATTGTGTAAGAAGATTTCCAGGACGACGAGTAGAGGATGTTTGTGACGTTTGGGGTTTCGTGGCGGGAAGAAGGGGGTTTGTAGTTCCAGCCTGAGGGACGGAACCCGATGCAGCGGTCAAAGTGGTCAGAGTAGCCTTGGCGGTAGTCGTCGAGTGTGTCTGCGCGGATTTCAAAGATTGGTGTCATGTGGACTTGGGCTTCTCTTGGATCGGTCGTCAGCAGAGCACTCAACTCTGGGTCTTCCAAAGCGCGGCAGATGCGTTGTTTGCCCGGTGGAGCGTAGATTTTTGAATTCAAAGCTTTGGCGATGCCGATGCAGATGCGTTCTTTGCCAATGCTGTAGGTGCCGACGACTACCAACAAGCGAGCGGCTTTTGTACTTGTTAATTTGCCGTTGTTGTACAACTTCAATTCTGTATTGTCGGAAGGCTCGCTTTTGATCTTTGACGCAGATTCTTCGTGTTTGAGGGATGGATGAGAATCTTTTCGGACGAAATTCGCCATGCCTGCACTTTCGGGCTTGATGGAGTCTAGGACCAGTGGGTCGTCGTTGTATCGGACACACATGTCTGCGCATGCTTTGATGACGGCTTCTTGTTCGGGAAAAGCGTATTTGGGGTTTAGGTAGGTGGTGTCGAGATAGCAAACATCAATTTTTTGATCTTTGTTCTTGCCGGTGACGTGATCTTGCACATCTGGCCGTAATAGAGGATGCTGCAGGTGCATACGACATGCTCTGAAATCTCCACAGTGCAAGATGCGTTGCAGCTTTGGGTCTGGACCTTTGCTTAATGGCTTCTCGAAAAGATACAACGATGAGCCAGGGCAGTGGTTTGCAGAGATCATGGTGACGGTAACTCCAGGTGTACCAGGCACTTCTGTCGGGACTTCCCACTCGAGAGGTATGACATATTCTGGATTGACACGTAGCTGCTGTTTGACCAAATTCGCAGTGACTTTACTGCAATAGATTGGACCGTGTGTCCAGGTACTCGTCAGACCCACGTAATGATCACTGTGAAAATGACTTAGAAAGTACGCATTGCAACCAGCGACAGCACCGTATCTGAAAGCATCAACTGCGATATTGGTGCCTGGTAAGATCTTGTAGAATGGACATGTACGAGTGTAGCTTGGTTTTCCGCGTGATGCATTCTCGGCGGCTGCGGCATTAGCCCATGCCATATCTTCAGATCGACTAGTCATGAGCTTTGAGAATGCAGAACTCGAAGAATCGTTTCCAGAAGGTTGTGATTGGGCTGGTTTTGCAGGGCGGACGGGTTTCTTGAAACGGGCGAGTGAGAGAGCGGTGGGTGGAGGATTCTCTTTGTTCTCGGGAAGGGGTGTCGGATTTCCATCGAGGCAATTGTTGACATGGATACCAGCATCTGATTCTGCAACTCCAGCCAAATTGATACTACAAATCGGACATGAAGGAGCTTCGGCTTCTGGCGTCTTGATTTGGTCGTCTTGGAACCTGTCATCTTCACCCATTTCAAGCTTGATCTGTTCCTGTTCCATCCACAGTCTTTCGACATATTCTTCTCCCTCATCAAAAACATCATCTTCAAAGTCGTCAGTCCCTTCAAAGTCGGCAAAGTCGTCTTGGTCTACTACTGACGCTGAAGTCGGTTGGTGAATCAACGGAGGTGGTCGCTGAGGTTCTGCTTTGATAGTGGCAGGTGTGTCGTTTGTGTCATCTTCATCCTCTTCGCTATCAGACTCTTCCAAAAAAGGACCAGACGTGGCTTTGGAGATTGGCGTAGGGTTGGCTTCGAGTGGCGCAGGAACAGGAGATGTAGGTTTTGGCACTTGTTCAGCTTCGATTGGCGATAACTTCCGCCTCTTGACCGGACCGTCGTCTTCGTTGAACCGTGATTCTTCTTCATCATCGATTTCAACCTCATCCACGACTTCCTGGCTGTTGACTGGCGAGGTTCCAGGATTCGCAACAAACAGACCATCGTCCTTTTTGAAAAAGGACAAGATACTGGCGTTGGGTTTACCCTTGGCCTTGAGGTTGGTGTTCAAGGCTGATTTCTTGGAGTTGGTACTGCCCCGTCCGATTGTGGGTAGCTTTGCTTGTTTGGAAGCGCTGGTAGAGCGGGAAGGGATCGTCCTTGTAGCCATGGGTGGCGATCTGGTTGTCGGTATAGCGGGTGGCGGTTTGATCAAAGGACTTGGAGAGTTGACGGGCGAAGGCGGTCTGCCTACCGATGGAAGAACATGTGATGCTGATGACGACTGATGATTCTGCCGGGGGTTTCGAAACATGAGTGTCTTTGGGATCCTTGAGATGTCTTTTGTTCTGTCAAACGTCGGCAATGACGCCTGTATAGAACGGCCGAGTCGTGTCAAAGCGCGTATAGATTGCTTTCGCGACAAAGTGCCAAGACTTGACTCTTCGAGCAAAAGAAAAGAATATTACAACCCTTCCGAGAACTTTGCTAATACGATATGCTTCGTCGCATTTCGATCTATGTGAACACAACTACACCCTCACTCTGTCAACTCAACCCCTGCTATCCCTTGTCCCTGATCCACAACCATGCTCCGTGTTTCACCATTTGCACAACCCCTTTGTTCAAAACAAGGACGAGCATTACTACTAGGACAAGAAAACATGGCATATTGGCCAAAAATGAAGAGCAGCTCATGTATATAACGCCGTGCTTCCCACGACTGCGTGCCAAGGACTTTACAGTGCCGAAAAGACAAAGAGCTGGGACATGGCTCGTCAGTCGTCGTGCTCGGTTGCGGAGCGTCTTGTAAGAATACTCACATTGTTGGTTGCAGCAATGGCAATGCTGTCCTCGAACGGATGCCAGCTCATGTGCAATATCTTCTTGTTGAAGTCAATCGCATCCGCATCAGTCTCCTTGCGCATCCTACTGCCTTGTCCTGCGGGACTGTTTGCTCTGCTGTTGCCCTTCTTGTCTTTGGCTCCGTTCATCGGCGTGGGAATTCCAACCTTTTTGGCCTTGAATGCGCTCTTATCGGCTTGAAGTACCACTTCGGTGTCTTTGCCCGCTTCTGATGGGTAGATCATGAAATTGTTGTTGTAAGATCCCGTCATGACATTCTTGGCATCTCCAGAGAAGACAACTTCAAATTTGTCAAAGATGCTGTCATTCTCATACGTGTCACAAAGGCGTGGTCGGAGGTGCTCGTGAATGGGGATTGTCTTGACTGGCTGTCTCTCCATGTTGACATCCCAAATCTTGACGGTGAGGTAGTCGCGAGAGAGGATGTAGCGACCATCATTTGAGAAGCGTACATCCGAGATGGATGAAATGATTTCTGAGAAGAAAGATCTCGATGAAGGATCCTCTTCCTGCTCGAATTCTGTTTGTTGTTAGCTGATCTGAATATCTTACGTCAACACACCAAAACTTACGCTTGGCATGAGAGTCGCAAAGAGCTCTCTCACGCATATCAGCCAACTTGATGGTTCCCTTGCTGCTGGCATACATGAACCAATTGCAACTGAGTGGGTGGAATTCTGCAGCAGTGATAACCTCGGTCAATTCTTCCATGTTGGCAGGCTTGATGTCGACAATGTTGAAGCTCTGATCTTGGATGTTGAGATTCCACAGGTTGATACGCAAGTCATCACTGCTGATGTATGTCTCGCCATCGCTGTTGACAGAAATGCTGTTGATGTGGTAAGCGTGGGCGTTGGCATACACACGGCGAGGTACGGCAGCAATAACAGTGTCGTGGTGTGTCATGCGAGGGAAGGTGAGATCGGCAGTGCTGCGGAAGTGCTTGTTGGGAGCTCTGACTGGGCCGCCGCCAACAGCACCTCCTGCGCCTGCAGGGGTCAAGTCTTGCGACAGGTTGTTTTCAGCCACGACCTTGAGCGATTTTTCAAACACCTTCCATAACTTGATGGTCTTGTCGTTGGTTGACAGCAGGTAATGCGATGCGTTTTGTCTTCGGCACCACTTGATTTTGTTGATCTTTTCCTCGATTTCGAGAGATTTGAGATAGTCGAACTCGGGCTCGTGTGATTGGAATTCGGTGTGGAACTTGTACTCGCATGTTTTTTTCTTGCCTGTGTCAGCGGCTAAAGGCCTTTGGTCGGGGGCGGGGATGGTTGGTACCGTCTCATTACGTTCAAAGAGAACGACGCGACCACCTTTGTCACCAGTGGCCAGGTAGTTGCCTGTCTGATCGAATTCGACCGTTGAGATGATGTCGGCTGCGGCTCTTGTCAGCGGCGTTGCAGACGGTGCTGCAGCATCACCCATTACACACCTTCTGTGATATCCTCGACGTCTCCCTTGTCACCAAAGCACCTGCGGATGTTGCGTTAGCCGGATCGGTCATGTCACGGCATTGCCGAGTGGGAAATGAGCAGTTGGTGGATTTGGTCTGTGGTTTTTTCAACAGCAGCACGTGCGGGGTGACAGCAGTCTGGCGGCGGAGGTGTTGATTCGGGGGACAAGGCTGCAAATCGAGTGCAGAGCGTGAGGATAGGACAGATAGCACAGAAGAACTCACTGGGTGAACTTCCATGTTGGAGGCTGCTGCGAGTCTCCGTCCACCATGATTCCTGTTGTGATGGTCTTCGAGTGTCCAAGAATGGTCTACGGCTGTGCAGCTGTGGCTGAAAATGGCAGAACGGGAGCTCCGAGCAAGATCGAAACAGGGCTCTTGACAGATGGCAGGAATTGGGCGGATGGGATTATGGATGGAAGGGTTGCAAGCTTCAGCTTTCAGATGATGTCAGGTCGTGTAGCTGTTGCAGACTGAAGGCGCAGTGTCTGGGAAAAGTGACGGGTCGGCGACGGCAAGGAGAGGCGGACGGATTGGCGGGAGCCGTATATCGACAGAAGGGCGGCGAGAAGATGGTTTGCAGAGTGAGGTTGTTGTTTGGTGACCGTGTCTTGGTGTATCGAAGGGAGTGGGAGCGAATTGAATCAAGGGAGAGGGCGCTGCCTTTTCGCGGGGCACAACTGACTGAAAGATCAAAACGCCAAGCAACCCGCCAGAAAGAGCAGAGTTCGCTTTCTTTCTCGATCCTGTCTTTGGGCACGATCACCTTGTTTTGTCACTCTTGTACAGCAATCCTGAATGGAACTCTCTCTTGTCAAGATGCGTCTTGAGCTGCTGCACATGGGCTTCATCGTTGTTGTTGACATGGGTCCAGACCAAGTACGCATGCAACCGCTCGAATATCCATCTCTTTGTCTCGATCCGTCTGCCCTCATTGTTTCAGGCCAGCTTGACATTACACACACCGTGATCAAGAGCTTTGATCATGAGAGTCATGCTTGTATCTTGAATTCGATGTTATTGTTATTATTGTATTATAGCGCGATTGTTGCTCTCAGAGTCACCGTCCCTTTAACAGCGCTGGTCTATTGCTGCAAAACAACATTCATCACGCCAAAGCAAAGCTTCTGGAATTTCTTTGTGCTTCAGCCGCTTGCTGCATGCCCTCCCTTCTTCGTTGCCTTTGACTTGGCCAGAATCCACCTTGATCTTTGGAACATGTCAAATATTCTACACTGTTGTTATTTGTTATATACATCTCCCTCACAAACAAGTCGCATGCCTAATTTCGAAGAAAGCTTCAGACAATCAGTCGAGCACTGTCTTGATCGGATTTTGTACAAGGCGACAAGGCACCAAAGCTTCGCTGCACAGCTTGATCTAGTCAAAGCTAAAGATGTACCTGATATACCGTCAATGACCCTTACTTTTTATTTTCTTACAAATGCGCCCTCGATATCGAGAATGTAGGGCTGAGAATCAACACCAGATAATTCAGGACCAAGTTCTTTGTCTAAGGGGAGGTGTTTCACGCCGCAGCCTCCGCAGCTTGCTCTTGCCAATCGTCATCACCAATAATGATTGCTTTCGTGTTTGTCTGCTCTTTCCTCAAATACATTCTACCTGGCCAGGAAAAGGAGAATAAATATATATTCGTGTCATAGTCGTCGCACTCTCAAGGCAAGTAGATCGGCAAGTATTGACAGATGCCGGAAAGTGTCAGGCGCGGATAACCGAGGATATGACTTTTGACGGCTTCTCATTGGTCAGATCTTCGTCTCGAATCGCAGCTCGAAGGGATCTTGGGATGCTCTCGACGACGTTTGCCCCGTCGCCGGCCGAGCCCTTTCGATATCCTTTGCCATCGCGTTCTTGCAACAACCACTCTCACCTCCCTTCTCCTTGTTTGTCCTGTTGCCGTGCTTTTGAATCGGCTTTCTTTGATACCCACTCGCAACCATGAGCTCGTTCGGTTTGCGACAGTTTGCCGCTTCTTCGAGGGTTCGTCCACCACAGACTTGTGCCCAGAAAATTGGTAGCTGACGACGGCATTGTCAGTTCTCGCAAGGCCTCAGAAGACAGCAGGCTCGTGCCTTTTCGCGCAGCGCCCCCGCCGCCCGCATCATCACAAACCAGCCTCTTCGCGCAAAGGAGGCTTCGCCCTTCCTCAGCAACAAGTACCCCGTCATTGATCACGAATACGATGCCCTCGTCGTTGGTGCTGGTGGTGCTGGTTTGAGAGCCGCCTTCGGTCTTGCTGAGGCTGGCTTCAACACTGCTTGTATCTCCAAGCTCTTCCCCACCAGATCGCACACTGTCGCCGCTCAGGGTGGTATCAACGCCGCCCTCGGAAAGTGAGTGACGACACCACTTGGCCACAACAAGAGTTGGAACTGACACATGATTCACAGCATGCACGACGACGACTGGAGATGGCACATGTACGACACAGTCAAGGGATCTGACTGGCTGGGCGACCAGGACGCCATCCACTACATGACCAGAGAGGCCCCCGCCTCGGTCATTGAGCTCGAGAACTACGGTTGCCCCTTCTCGCGTACCGAGGATGGCAAGATGTCAGTCACATGATCGAACGAGCAGAGGAACCAAATCGTACTGACTTTGCGCAGCTACCAGAGAGCCTTTGGTGGTCAGTCCAAGGAATACGGAAAGGGTGGTCAGGCCTACCGATGCTGCGCTGCCGCCGACAGAACCGGTCACGCCCTTCTTCACACTCTCTACGGACAGTCTCTTCGCCACAACACCAACTACTTCATCGAGTACTTCGCCACCGACTTGATCATGGAGAACGGCGAGTGCAAGGGTGTCATTGCCTACAACCAGGAAGACGGCACCATTCACCGTTTCCGCGCTCAGAACACCGTCCTGGCCACCGGTGGTTACGGACGTGCCTACTTCTCGTGTACCTCTGCTCACACCTGTACCGGTGACGGTATGGCCATGGTTGCCCGTGCTGGTCTCCCCAACCAGGATCTTGAGTTTGTCCAATTCCACCCCACTGGTATCTACGGCGCCGGATGTCTGATCACCGAGGGTTCGCGTGGTGAGGGTGGCTACCTCCTCAACTCGGAGGGCGAGCGATTCATGGAGCGCTACGCCCCTACCGCCAAGGATCTTGCCTCTCGTGACGTTGTCTCGCGTTCCATGACCATGGAAATCCGTGAGGGCCGTGGTGTTGGTCCCGACAAGGACCACATCTACCTCCAGCTTTCTCACTTGCCCGCCGAGGTCCTCCACGAGCGGCTGCCCGGTATCTCCGAGACTGCATCCATTTTCGCTGGTGTTGATGTGCGCAAGCAGCCCATCCCCGTTCTCCCCACCGTCCACTACAACATGGGCGGTATCCCCACCAAGTACACTGGTGAGGTCATTACCCAAGACGCTCAGGGCAACGACCAGGTTGTCAAGGGTCTCTTCGCCTGCGGTGAAGCCGCCTGTGTCTCTGTCCACGGTGCTAACCGTCTCGGTGCCAACTCCCTCCTCGACCTGGTCGTCTTCGGTCGTGCTGTTTCTCACACCATCCGTGACAACTTCACTCCTGGTCAGAAGCTCGAGGCTATCCCCGCCGATGCCGGTGCTGAGGCCATCAACGTCATCGACCAGGTCCGCACTGCCGAGGGTCCCAAGTCCACCCACGATGTTCGTCTCGCCATGCAGAAGGTCATGCAAACCGATGTCTCCGTTTTCCGTACCCAAGAATCGCTCGACGAGGGTGTCAAGAAGATCCGTGAGGTCGACCAGCAGTTTTCACAGGTCGGCACCAAGGACCGCAGCATGATCTGGAACTCCGACCTCGTCGAGACTCTTGAGCTTCGTAACCTCTTGACCTGCGCCGTCCAGACCGCCGAGGCTGCTGCCAACAGAAAGGAGTCTCGTGGTGCTCACGCCCGTGAGGACTACCCCGACCGTGATGACGAGAACTGGATGAAGCACTCTTTGACATGGCAGAAGAACCCTCACGGCAAGGTCGAGCTCGGCTACCGTAAGGTTACCGGCACCACTCTTGATGAGGCCGAGTGCAAGGCCGTTCCTCCTTTCGCCAGAAAGTACTAAGCAATTTGTTGCGATTCTGGTCAATAGATGGGAGTGAACAAACAAAAAAGTCACTACCCACGTGGCATGGTACGAGTAAATGCATCGAGGAGTTCAGGCTCCTCTATTGTCGTCTAAGGAGTACTGAGGAAACGCCTTTTTACATTGGAGCGACGGGTTATTGCTTCTTTCTTCTTGTGTGTATGTAAAGCCTTTTTTTCGAAATGTTCATCTTTTTTTTCCTTTCCTGAATAGACATTTCTGTCCCGTGTTCGAGTTTTGTAAAGCTGCTAGTGTGACACTTTATCTGTGCTTTTGACGCTTTCCTCTCGACAACAATATTTAATTATCCGTTGATCATGGGATCATCGGGGCTCTCGAAAATGCAGATCTCATTTCTCTTTTTTATTCGTCTTTGCTATTTTCTTGTTCAATCTTTTGTTGGGCCTCTTTTCCTTTTTTGTCTTTTTATTTTTTTTTTCTTTCCTTTCTCTCTTTTTTGATGGTGGTTCATCTGGTTTTTTCTTTTCTTTTCTTTTCTTTTTTTTTTTCTTTTCGAGTATAGTTGTGCTCTTAGAACATGTGTCTTTCCGAATCTTGAAGCTTTTGGTGTGATTCATATATTCTAAACAAAAGAGTGATAGATGGTTGATTTTCTAGTTACATGTTTCTAGGTTTGTAGGATGTCAAAACGTGATATTCGTGCATGTCAGCCAAAGCAGAGATAGTGTCGGTCTAAGTGTTTAATCAGCTTGTAGATAGTATATCAAGACATGTCTATAGTGCTTTGATAGTTGAATAAGTAAGCGGTGGTGGAGATGTCGTCGTTGATGGCGTTTTGGGATTGGTTGGGGATATGACCCTGCCTGGCGTTGAAACAGGGTCGCGGTCTACAACGTGGGACTTGGGAGGTGCGATTTGGTAGTTTGGAAGAATTCAACACGGCGGGTTCGACAGCCATGATACCAAGCAATGTTCAGGCGAATAGTGTATTCTTTTTCACGGCTATGTGATGTACCACCAAGGCGTTTTTGGCGTGGTCGGACTTGTGTATCTTTTCATTCTAGCAACCATAACTAGCGAGCGACTCATTCATCCCTCTAACCCCATCCTTCCTTCATTTCACACCTTCTACGCCTTCTTCCCTTTCCCCTCTCCCACCTTCTTCGCCTTTGGGATCCTCCAACTAGTCTCCCACCCATACAACGCACCGGCGCCAAACACCAATCCAGCACCGAGACACATGATCCCACTCAACTCATGTCCGAACAAGACGGTCGACGCGACGAAACTGACCAACTTGCGGATATTCAGCACAATCGTCACCGTCACCGCCGAAGCCTGCGCAGACAACAGATTCACACCCGTGATGCAAAGCAGCTGCGTGAGTGCATTGAGCAACAGATAAAGCACGCCTTTTGGAACCTGTAGAGGCAGTCCAGGGAGGGGAGGGGTGGCGGAGAGATTTGCGTATTGACGAGAAAGCGTTGGGCTGAGGGGCAGGAATAAAGGCAACGAGAGAAAGTGGCTGTAGAAGAGGTTTTCGCGCCAGTGGGAGCCGTGGGTCGAGTAGGTGTCTTGGACGTAGACGCCCATGTATGCAGACAAGATTTGGGCGGTGAGCAGGATGACGAGGCCGGTGCTGAGGTCTGCGGGTGATGCGGTGACGGATTTGCCCTGTGAGGGTGGAAGGATTTAGTGCTGTATTGGTGAAAAGAGAGAGTCTTGTGATGGTGAAGACCCATACGCGGTAAAAAGAAGCGGGACAAAAAAACTCACCTTACTATCCGCATCCGCAAACGCACTAACCAACACCCCCACCGTCAAGATGACCACACTGCCCACCTGTAACCAGGTATACCTCTTTCCCTTTGCAGCACCCGCCAACATGGTCGTCACGCTCCCGAAACTGCGCAATATGATATGCACGGGTACTGAAATGTTGAATGCAAATGCCCAGTTGTTCAGCATGTTGACGCCGAAGAACATTAGTGCAATAAATCCCCATTTCCGGAGCGGGACCGAAGGTGTGCGTAGGCTCAGAGAAGGCGTTAGCTGGGAGAATGAGGCCGCCAGGGCTGTGAGGATGAATTGGGAGAGGGTGATTAGGAGGCCTGTGTGAGTGTCAGCTGGGATGGGCTGTTGTTCGATGCAAGTTTCTGAGACGGTGATTTACGAACCGCTGTCAGGCTCGGTTCTGTGGTCAAAGCATTAGCGGGTGGGTTTGTGCGGTAGAGGGGTGCATTTACTTGATGATTGATTCCAGCGTAAAGACCTTCGATACTCGGTTAGTGTTTTGAAATTGGCATTGGATGTGTTGACGCCTTACATTTGAGCAGCATCCTCCAAATATCAGTGCCACGGTGTTAAGAGACGCAAGAATAATTGATGCCATCTTTGACGCGCGAAGATGGTTGGAAAAGGTACGATAGAAGTTGTGATGATAAAATAAGGGATGAAGACCCGTGCTCAGAAGGCGTCTTCTCCGATGCTGGACAGGCGATGTAATATGACACTATCGCAATACACGATAATTTCTATGAATGAAATTGAATACAGCGGAAGCCATAAACTCAGTGTTTCTCAATGTACTCAAGTTCTTCTCGGATATATTTTCCGAGTTGCGTCAGGGATATCAAGAGACGTCGACGGTTGTTCCTGAGAAACATCCGCTAGCCGAGAGACCTCTTGCAAATGTTGTGGGACTGAGTTATGAGGCACGCTCTCCAGCACAGCAGTCTGATGCAATAGATCACTATAGCAATGCATGATGTTTTTCAGATCGGGAAAGACGTCCAAAGAGAGGGCCAATTTTTGGTCTCTCACTGGATACGTTTCAAATGTTGGAATTTACTGTGCATTGTTATAGGTCTGTTTGTGAGATCTGATGCATGGGGGATCGCTTTGTGCCTGCGCCAACTATTCTAGATATCCAAGTTTTTACAATGCGAGAAGTCACGGTATCATGTGTTTGAAGTGGGAACATGGGGAGAAGCTCAAAGTGTTTGTTCATTTCTGTGACCGGACCACCGCGGCCGAATGTCGCCCATTGCGTTGCTATGTAGTACCCGAAACTCGACGTTGTTGCGCGATGCCATGACCTAGGTCAGGCTGGGGTAGAGAGCAACATAGTTCTGCAAAATGCAGGAGTCGCGGATGCAGTCGCAGGTCTCTTGGAGGAGCTGTCCAAGAGCCTCAGGGACCGACTGGGCGTACTGTCTTCCAAGCAAGAGGAAGCGCTCATTGACGTCGACGAGGCGAGCGCCGTAGTAACCGCTTTCAGGATACTCGGCGCTCATGACGATGACCTCGATTAGACCTCTGTCGTGGAAGAGGAGGTTGGCATTGGCTGCAAGTGAGGGTCGTGTCAGTAAGGAATTGTACGGTATGAACAGGCAGGGATTGAACGATCTTACCGATGATCTGCTCGCGAAGACTAGAGATCTCGGCGAGATCTGAAGCGGGTGAGTTGGTAGGCAAGACAGTGCCGTCGGGATGTTGGTAGGACATGTTGAGAGGTTGGGGTTGGTATGGATGGAATAGGTTGTCTTGATTAACGAGGTGGATGATTTGAACTGTCATGAAGTCTGCAAGAGGCGCAGAAGTTGTTTGAGTGAGCGTTCGGCGTGTCATGGACGCTCTTCGTTCGGCATGGCGATGGGCATGTTTATGCGCAGACCGTCAACATGCCGTACGAAGGCCAGTCGTTGCCAACCAATTTTGAAACACGGTCCAAATCGAGTAGGCGGTCAGTGTGTTCGACGACTCTTGCCACATGTACACGAGAAAGTGAAAGAGAGGCAAATCAAAAGAAACCAGAACTTGATTGAAAGGGGGGCATGATCATCTAAGGCTTTTCCAGCCGGCCCGAGACTAGAGTGGTATGGCCTTGACTGAAAAGCTGATATTCGTGTTCAGAGCATAAGAATGCAATGTTGCTGACGTTATGGGGGTATCTTGGTAGCCTTGGAAAATTGCTGAGACAGCCTATCCTTGTCTAGCCTTTGCGGATGCCTGAGCGGCTTCTGAGGGTCTGTCAGAGACGTGTACAAGATATCGAACACTATGTGAACTCGTACCTCTTCTGGTTGCGTCTTCCAACAAGGGCGTGTCGACGGATGCAGCTGGGAGATGGACGTATCTCACAACGCTTCCTCTGATGAAGACATTCTTGACCGAGCTCTGTGACAGGCGCTTCTCGTCAGCGCAAGTATTCGTTTCGAATCCTGGCTCTTGTCCATACCATGTGAGGGTACTTGAGGTCGTCCAGAACGGTGATGTCGTCGAGCTTGATGTTCAAGTACTGGTCGACGCTCTTGAGGGTTCCGCGGATCGAAATGTCATTCTTGAGCTCCACCGTCACCTCTGGCTAGGCTGTCAGATTCGCATGTCCGTATGTGCTCCTCTCTTCGCATTCAAGTACTGACCGGTGTTGACGAGCGTCTTGAAGAAACTGCGCGCTTGTGTCAGTTCGGGTTCAGATCAACACTCGTGTCACAGCAGCATGCCACAGAGGTCGGCGGCCATGGTTGCAGGCTCTCTGGAGTTGGCGGAGCTAGCAACCCTCGAGGCGACTCACCTGAAGAACAGCATCTCGTCGATTTGATGTGATTGTCGCAGTCGTGGTCGCCGGTCAACAGCTTGAACGACTTGCGGGCGCTTCGAGCGCTGATTGGTCAAATATTACGTCACGTGTATAACACTCTTCACCAGCGAAGAAGGAGCGTCTTCACTCGATGGAGCCTCAGAATATCAGAGGCTCAAGGTATTAGACTTGAAAATGAATGCATATTGTATTGCTACCAAGACCAGGAACGAATCGTTTGTGCTGGTTCTTCAAAGTCCATCGACTGAGGTCCGAAATCCAAAGCGGGCTTCGCTTGGCCGAAACATGACCGCATTCATTCGAGGAATGGAGGTGAACTTCTTTCTCTGGCAGCAGCAACATGGCGGAGAACATTCTTGTTGAGGTACTCGAAAGATCTTGTCATGCTCGATTTGCCATGCTCAAGCACCACTGTTGTCTGCTTGGCAAATGACGGTTGCATGGATCTGAAGCGATCAAGTGTTCCTGAGATCGGATTCATGATGTCGTCAAGATGGCGTCGATCCAAACATGACCTCTTGGGATGAAGGGTGCTATTCTCTCTTTCTTCTTAAGGCTTCGAGCATTTCTTGATCAACATGCTTCGAATTTTCTCTAGAACTGCTCAATCAACCGTTAGAAGCGCTTTCAGACCCAATCCTACACTCAGTACCATCTCAAAAGCAACCATGAGCGGCATGTCCTTCTTGGCTCGATTGTACCTCGTCAGCATATGTCTGACAAGTTTCCCATAGGCAAAGCAGAGAACCCCCAGCTCAAGAACACCGACCTCTTTGATGTCTCCCACATCACTGCGGTCGTTACTGGTGGAGGCACCGGCATTGGTCTCATGATCACCCAAGCTCTCGTCACCAACGGAGCCAAGGTCTACATTACCGGAAGGAGAAAGGAGAAGATTGACAAGGCCATCGAGCTGTACAGCACTGGTCCTGGCAGCATTCACGCCCTTCCTGGTGATGTCAGCGACAAGGACGATGTCATTCGTCTTGCCAAAGAGATGGAGTCCAAGGAGCCCAACGGTATCCACCTGTTGGTCAACAACGCCGGTATCGCCAGAGACGATGACACAAAGTTCTCTTCCAACGGCCAGCCCGACATGTCGGACCCCAAGGCCATCTCGGAACACTTCCTGAAGACCAAACCTGAGCAATTTGCCGACACTTTCAGAACAAACGTTGCTGCTCAGTACTACATGTCAATGGCATTCCTGCCCCTCCTAGCCAAGGGCCGTGAGGTTACTCCTGGCTACACTTCTAGCGTTGTCAACGTTAGTTCCATCAGTGGCGCAATGAAGGGCTCCAGCAACGGTCAGTTCGCCTATGCTGCTTCCAAGGCTGCATTCACCCATGTCAGCCGTATGCTTGCAACCACCTTCAAGGACACCAAGGTCAGAGTCAACGTCATTGCACCTGGTGTGTTCCCCAGCGAGATGACCGCCGGTAGCTCAGGCGATGACAACAAGAGCGAGCTCGACATGAAGCCCAGCAACCCTGCAGGCAGATTCGGCTTTGACAGTGACATGGCTGCTACCATTCTCTTCCTCGCTGGACGTGGAGGAGTCTTCTACAACGAGCAGATCATGTACCCCGACGGTGGTATGTTATTATAATCGTCCATCTACGCGACTTGGCAATTACTGATCATATTCTCAGGAAACACCCTCGTCCAGCCTGCTTACAAGTAGAGCGATCCATCACTGACGACGACATGACTATGATCCTAGCTGCAAAGTAATGCCACAATAGCTACGTGCCAGACGACTTTGTTATGCTGAATTGTAACTGCAGTACGATCAAGATAATAGAAAAATATTGCCAATTTTCCGACACGTCGCCAAGGTGATCAATAGTTTCTCATTGTTGTGACTTTGTTCGCGCGCTTGTTATTCTAACCCATTGTAACAATTGTTCTGACGCACCACCGAGAATATTCAGCAACAATACATCCATTCAGAAATCATTCATCACCGCCGCTTGTTGCTCTCCTCATCTCTTCCACTAGAGCAATTCCAATTCTGCTTCAGCCATCTTCAGCCCTCGCAATTTCCTTTCTTTGAGGGAACTCAAAGAAATCCCTTTCATCCCTTCTACACATTTCCAAAACAAAGCACCGCTACATCATGCCATCCTACAAAGAACTTCGCGCGCAAGGTCTTCAAACCGGTGCTGCTAGCTACCCTATTCCTCAACTTAATGCCAAAGGCGAACTTGTTACTTCCTATCAGAGAATTAAGTGGACCGGCAACCTCCTCGACGCTGAGATCGAAACCATTGAACACCCTGTCGGCACCTTCCCTGCCTTCGTTACCAACACCCAAGCAGAACAAAGCCCTCCTTCAGAAGACATGGAAATTATGGTCCGCTCAAACAACGTGTTCAGCAAGCCGGCTCTTGCTGTTGCATACCCACCACCACCAAAGAAGGATGAGAATGGCAACTTTCCCTCGAGACCTGACAACCTCCCCGAGCGCCCAGTGAGACAGACTGACCCCTTTGTTCGTGAGAGGTCATTCGGCAAGCTCATCTCCACTGAGAGACTTCTGACTGCCGATGAGACTCTGGCTCGCGACAGCCAGTTCTTGGTCGACCTGCACGGGTGGAGGTCATGGGCATCAAAAATGCCTCCAGAGTGGGGCCTTCTCAACGCTGCTGAAATGGAGCAATTTAGCTGCTTCCAGCCTGATCCTATCCCACATACAGCTCCTTCTACCGAAAACGACAAGATCTTCAGCATCCTCGTGCTTTTCGCCGTGTTCATTGCTTACCTTGTCTTTGTCTGCCGATTGCCACTCAGTTTCTACCCCGGTCTCGCCCTTTTCATGGTGGCCATCTTGCAGATAGTCGGGGCTGGCGACTCGGCTCAACACATTATCCGAGATCTGTTGCTCAATCCTGGCAAAGTCCTATATCTCGTCTGGTTCTGGACGGTGGGTATGATCGAGTTCATATTCATCCTTATCTCCGCAGTCATTACACTGGTCTCTGAACTTGCCATGAATACTACTACCACTCTCCGAAACATCGTCCCCAGAGTTCAGAACGCTTCTTGCAGTGTGTCAGATTATCTTCACATCGCAAAGCATGACTTGGCAAGAGAAGTCAGATCAATGTATCAAACCTGGTTCTGGATTGTGGTTGGTGGTGCCGTGTTATTTACGTACTCGATCAACGCAATGCTCGAGGAGCCTTCAGCCATCTGGGACTATGCTGGCATGGGACTCTGCATCGTCATGGCTGTGGGTACCCTGATGTTGTGGGTACTTGCGATTGAGGGTCCTCGAGCCGTTGACAATAACCTTGTCAATGCACCTCCAGCAACCCCTGCCCCTCCAACAGCCTTTGCCTCGCATGCGCCGACCACAATCTCCAACTACAGCGGAATGTCTTTCACTGACCCTCTGACCACTCCACCTTCTTTCAGGTACTCCAAGCTCTCAAAAGGGCTTCGCCCGAGAGCTCTGGTTCATGACTTTGGCACGCCAACCCGAGGCCCCTTGGGCAAGGGCTTTGGTGCTCGTCGTAGCCCGCCTGACCTGGCCGAACCGACCTTCTTCCGCACTCCAGAGAGACGTATCTTCTCATAAGTGCAGCGTGCGGACGCACGAAGAGGTGGTGAGGTCTAGGGAGGGTAGGTCATGAGTCTGGGGGTCAAGGCAAAAGTTGTATGATTTCCAACTGGTGACGCCCACCCAATGCCACCCTACAACAACGTAAGGACGTTGTTTGACCTTGTACAGTATCCATTGAAAGTGAGCAATGGTGACGATTCAGCTTGAGCGATTCTTTGTTTCTTTGTTACTTTTTTCATTTTTTTCCCGCGTACCTTTTCGCTTGTACATTTCTTTGTACCATCCGTTTCCGGTGGTGAGCAGTGGCCCTGGTGGTTGACTCGACAAGAATACCTTTTCAATCTTTTTCTCAATACTCTACATCCAGTCCATTGCTGTTGATCCGCCGAAATGTCGGACGTTCCACAGAAGCTTGCTTTGAACAGCAGCCTGTTGAAGCAGCTTCAGGCGCAATTTCCTACGGATACACCACCTGATCCATCATCACCAATCTCAAAGGGTATTGCTGCGCTGGAGCGGCGAGTCTCGAACAGGTCAACAGCCAGTCAGATCAACAGATCTCGTTCGCCTTTTGAACGCAGTCGAACTGCATCGCCTCTGTCTCTGCGTCTGAATCTTACAGTGGATACATCATCCGGAGTTAGAAGTACGGCTTCTTCGCCTGGTCTGGCTCACAGCCGTCAGATGCCTCCACCTTTTCCGAAAAATAGAGTGAGACCTCCAAGCGAGTTGTTTCTTCCTACGCCATTATCGGCAAAGAACAAAGGGTTCAGATTCTCTACAGTCATCCTTGAGGAAGGCCAGTCTGTCATCGTCACATCTCCAACACCAAGAACAGAGCCGACTGTCCCAGCTGCAACAAGCTATGCTCAAATATTCTCATCGCCTCCGCTTTCTCCAACCTCTGCTTCTATTGCAGACGCCATCAGCCGTGTCGATGTTGGCGCCTCGGTACAAAATGCCATCGACAACTTGAGCAAGCCCGAAGCCAATCGTTTCATCTTTCCACCTTTGCGGTCCTCGACGGCGCCGCCTGCGAGTATACTTCGGCAGCCCAGCTTTATATCCATCAAATCATCAAAATCGTTGCCCTTACGTGCATTAAGCACTCGTCTGAGTCGATTTAGCCGGGCTGGAGGTGGTAGTTCTCGCGGAGCTGGAGTTAAACCTCCCATCTCACCCAAAAAGCGTGGCTTACAGTTTTCTGGGATCGACAAAGATCTCATGGCCGAAAGAAGAGTGAGCATCATGATGGCCAAGCACAAATCCAACTTGGAAAGTGTGTTGGCATCTCCAGTCGAGGAACAAGCTAGACCAGCACTCAAAAAATCAGCAACGAGTGTTATGCCCTGGCGCAAAAAGCCCAAGGGAGAAACGATGAGCATGTTGCTCGACTCTGGATTCTTTCCTGTTCAGGAGTTGATATATGAGAAGAAAGATTCTCTGTCATCGGTTCGCAGTCCTAGCAAACGTAACCAGCTGGCTTTGAATATTCTTGTCAAGGACTTGCCAGTCGAACGCCCTTCTTCGATCCTCAACACGCCAACAAATTTTTACCAGCAAGGTGATTCCGGCTTGAGAAGGTCAACTCGTAGCAGTCAACGTCGATCATCGAGTATACGACGCAGAGTTTTGACAGTAGCGTCTTCGTCGAGTTCCCAACGTTCACCCACCATACTTGAAAGCACCGTAGAGGGTACTCCAACTCTCTCTCCCACAAGCCCGACATCGCCATCGACACCCACGAAAGCTCTTGCAGCACTCACCGGTGAGACGCTTCTACCTCCCTCACCAGGATCAGACGGCAGCCCCAAATCCGGACAACCTTCTCCAGGAATCTTGGAAGTAATTCCCGAAGACAGCAAGCCCAACACCGCTGGAATCATCATCTCTCCCATCACCACAGCCTCCTCAAAACTCACCCCCGAAGCACCCGCCCTTCCGGAAGCAATTGCAAGCGAGATCCACCTAAGCTCCGGCACAGTTCTGATGGTCAAAACCCCCGAAACCACCGCCTGGCGCCGCTCCATCTACCTACAAGGCCCCATAAAACTGCCCACTCCCGCCGTAGTGCCCAGAAAAGGGAGTATAGCCACCCTAGACCCATTTCAAGATAGCGTCACCAACACACCCATCCCACGCCGGAAAAGCGAGGACACAGCTGCCAATGACATTTGCTCTTGGTACGAGCAATGGAGATTTGACGCGGTGGGATTTGCGCCCGATGAGTTTGAATTCGAGGATGAAGAGGTGGATGAGTGGGCATTACACGCGTTACCCGAAGAACCAGAGAGTCCTGTTGATCGCAGCGTGCGCTTCCCCTCGCCAGCACCACCTTTGGCCAAAGAAGTCGCGGCTGCGATGCTAAACGATCCCATCCGCATCGACAGCCAAGCCATCAAACCGCGACCTTTGCGTATGAGTATGCCCATGGTCCCGCTCCCAGAACTCCCGAAACCCGTTTATGGACACAGCAGAAATAGCAGTGGGGAAGCTAGCTACAAGAGTGCCTCCAGTGATCCGATCACGAGGACTGATAGTCGGGGGAGTGGAATGAGCGGTGTATCGAGCGTGGAAGAGAAAAGCTGGTTTGAAGCAGAAAGAGAGAAGAAGAGGGGTAGCGGTGTTGGACAGGGGGAGCAGTTGAAAGCGAAGCCGAAGATGAGTCGGATGAGGAGGTTTGTGCAGACTGCTTCGGCGATTTTGTAGGGGGAGAGAGTGAATGTGAGGTTGATGAGGGATGGGTTGGGAGATGTTGAACCTTACTGATAGACACTTGCAAGAATATGATTATGATTCAGGTTTTGTTAAACAACAGCACGATTTACAAAGTGCAGTGGTCCTGTAAGATGACCTTTTGGCAGCAGGCGATAAATGGTTCTCCCAGTCAAAAGAATTACCTATACATACCACCACTTAGACACTACCCAGCATTAGAAGCTTACCTAGCATACTCCTCCCCAGACACCCATTCAGATATTGTGTAAGTTTGACACGCCTTGCTACAGCGATAATCTTCTTTTCATGAACGAACGACCAGCAGGTCACCAACAACGGATCAAACCTTCCTGACCTACGCGACACCGAGTCGCACCTTCATGTAAGCTTGACTAATTACGAGGCGATTTGCCAAGCGCTTCATTGCCCACATGATATCCTGACTCTAGCTGCGATCATGCAAAGAAAGTCAAAAGGCAGGCACAGGACATGTTGTCCAACGCCAAGCCCCTTGCCTCTTTTCCCTCTTTCGATCACCATCCCCGATCCTCTCTTCACGTAATTACCAAACATGTCAAACACTTGACTTCGCTCCCTGTCCTCTTCCAACTTTCAATCCACATCCAGTCACATCATACCCAAATTTCGCTACACCTCCGGGCTACAATCAGATCCGAAACCTGGAAAACAACCACATCCTTGTGTCGTGGACGACAAAGACGAAAACAAACCTCCAGCAAAAAGAAAAAACAGTCTCAAAAGAGAGAGAAAGAATGCCCGAAATTCTCAAATGCCCAAAATGCGATGCAAATGCCGACGTGACCAAAGACGGTAAATGGGCGCATTGTGCTTCTTGTATGTTCTCCATTGCCTCTGTGTCCCTCACTCGCCCAATCCCATCTCTTTTTTCTTTTGCTAATAGGTTGGAATGAAAAAAAAAGGCAATAACATCTTCCAACCAAGCGAAAGTCCTGATATGAAAGAAGGAGAAAAGGACAACGATAAGCAAGCAAAATGAGTTTTCTTTCTCCAAGCTATGAGATACCATTTGGACGTTTGGAAATCTAAATGTTTTGGAGAGATTTGGATTTTTTATTGGTAACTTCTTATCGGACATGCTCTTAATTGTGCAGAATTCACCATGCTATACAATAATACCATATCACACCATAAGCACCGTTAGAAAGACGTGACCAAAAAAACTCCAGAATTGATGGTACAGAACCAAAGACGTGGCCGCCAAAGCTTGCTGAAACAGAACTAGTGAGTCTTTCCTTTAATCCTCGCGTGCGCGCACACACACATTTCTCGCCATGTCTCGCCGTCAGCCTTGTCTAACCGACCAAGAGAAAAGCGTCGACATGGCATCAAGGCACGAACATTGCGTCAATGAACCTCGAGGTTATGGCGACATTTTTCTAGCGACCTGACGGGTTGGATGGTGTATCTTGCTTTTGGTCCGTTTCTTTTTTTTTTTCCCTTCTGCTAGTGCTTGGTGGGCTGGTGGGCTAGGAAGAGATATGGAGGCGGACATCACATCTCGGGTAAATGAATTCGAACGGGTTTGCCGGTCTTTCTTTGGTGGCATTTGGTTCGGATGGAATTCATCTCTGCTGCTGTGCAATAGTCTTGTCGTAACATCTGAGTGTGGAGATGTGACTGCGAAGAATGAGTTTATCAGCACGACATGCACACTACTAAACGATACAGACTATCCAGCCATCTTCTGTAAGCCAAAAGATACTCTGCCACACTTCAACTTAAAATACCATGTCAGGACAGCCGAGAGACGCAAAAGAGCGCTTTTCTTTCCAGGGAGAAAACGAAAACGAGACGAAAAGAGAAGGGAACATTCCAAAGAAAGATCTGCGTTATCTAGAATATCGATGATCGCCGCCTCGTCAAACTTCTCGATGGCGACAACACTACAAACTCGCAAATCTACTGGTCCAGCTCGACGTAGTTGGCAGGGAAAAGACCTTGTTGTCCGTTGTAGTGACCAAACCACCAGTCCTCATCCGGGAATTCCTGGGGTTGAATAGTTAGCATTGCTCCAAGGGTTTGAAGAGAGAAACTCGAAACTTACCACGTCGGTGATCTTGGCGCCGTCGGGGAAACTGAGCTCGTTGTCTTCAGCGGCTTCGTAGTCGTATTGTGCGGTAGCTGTCTGACCGCCAGCTGCAGGTGCAGAAGCAGCGGGGGCAGCAGCAGGCTCATCGCGGATGGGAGCCGGAGGTGGTGGTGCAGCAGCGCCACCAGCGGAATCATCATCCTCGACAAGCTCGACATAGTTGGACGGGAACAAACCAGTCTCACCCTGTGAGTTCTGTCCCATCCACCAGTCTTCATCGACCATTTCGATATTCTCCACATACTCGCCTTCGCGAAGCTCAATCTCGTTGTCCTCTGCCTTTTCGTAGTCGTATTGGACAAGTGCGCGCTTGCCAGCGACGCCGGCGCCTGGGTTGGCCTCTGCGGCAGCGTTAGCGCCGAAAGTTGTGGCGGATGCTTCTTCAGCGGCAGCGCGAGCAGGGTCGTGCTGTTCCTCTTCAGGCTCATCCCGCAAGTGGGTAGCAGCGGCTGAAGCGGCATTCGAAAGCGATTGTGTTGGCATAGGTGGAGGTGAGAAACGCTCCTCTGGGGGCTCAATAGGCTCTACTGGTGCCCCACGAGCAACGGGCATGGCAACACGGATAGGAGAGCTGGGGGGCGAGGGAGTTGGGCTGCGAGGCTGAGCTGGGGGAGGAGGAAGGCTAACGTGCTCCTCCTCGGGTCTGTCATCTTCATGAGGTGGAGGAGGAGGAGGAACGGAACGACCTGCAAGCCCGGAGTTGGGTTTGCTGGAGAGATCCATCGGAGGAGGCATAGGCGGTGCAGCAAAGTCATCATCGGCGTCACCAACGTTGGCAGCGCCCATAGGAGCGGCATTCTTGAAGCGATCTTTGAGAGCACTGACGCCTCCAGAAGGAAGTTCAGGTTCAGTCTCGCGCTCGGGAGAACGAACATCACTCTGGCCAGTCTTCTGAGCACTGATGTTGCTAGCACCAGTACGGTTGGTCGAGACGGGAGCCCATGACTTGCCAGTGTAGCCACTTTGCCAACCTCCACTCTTTTGGCTCTGGATGGGGGAAGTTGCAGCAGCTGGTGGGGGAGGAGCAGTCTCACCGGCACCGCTCAAGCCACGCTCACGAGCCTTCTTCTCAGCCCATAACTGAGCAGGAGACTTGCCATCGGTGCTGCCAAAGTTCTTACTGGCAGCACCGATAGGAGCAGATGTGGCAGGAGGCGGCACACCAAAGCCGACAGGAGTGGGAGCCTTTGTGCCAGCAAATGAGCTTGCAGAAGAACCAAAGCGGTTGGCAACCTTGGGCTTGGGCATCTCACTCAAACGGCCAGACTGGCTGAATGCGGCTGAGCGCTGAGCAAGAGACTTGGGTGCTTGGTCGTCGTTGTCGTGGTCGTCGTTGCGGCTCTGGCTGGCGGGGGTAGGGGCAGGCGAAGGAGCAGCTTGAGCCTTTGCGCGAATGGCAGCGATATCGACCTTCCCGACTGGCTCATAAGCACCCTTGACAACAGTGGGTCTGTCATCCTGCTGTTCTCGGGCCTGGCTGCGGATGGCGTTGATGTCGACCTTGCCAATGGGTTGGTAGCCGCCCTTGACAACATCGCTGGGACCATTGTCCTCTCTTTGTGGTGGCTGGAAGCGCGAGGGCTGTTGCTTCTGGCTAGTGAGCTCGGCCATGTTGACCTTTGTAGGTTTGTATGCAGATTCCACCTTTTCAAGCGTGTTGCGAGACAGTTGCGGAGCGTCGTCTCCCCAGCCATCCTTGTCGGTCGATGTGGGAGCTTGAGGCTTGGGTCGCGAAGCAAGAAGGGAACCGCCGGTACGAGTGGGCATGAAGACAGGCTTGGTGGCAGCGGGCGGAGGAGGGCCGCGCGAGGCTGGGGCCGACGAGCCCGACTCAGATGTCGAGGGACCACCACCGTACTTGGCGCCGGAAGCGTTTGCAACCTTCTCGATGATGCTCTCGGGACTGAGGTGGCTCTCGGAGCGCGCTGTGATCTCGACGTGGTAGCCCTGTGGTTGTCAGTCGACTGCTAGGTCTTTTGAGCTTTGCTGGACACACGTGAAGCAACTTGGAAACTGCGCTACGGTGGGTGTTGAAGTAGCCCTTTGTTCTCTCAGGAACACCCTCACCGCACCACGAAATCAGGACATATTTTGGTAGGCCAGAGTTGGGATCCTTGAGCTTGGCAAAGGCAAACTGGATGCGCCCGTCCGAGAACTCTTCGAGCAGCTCTTCCAGTTCACCCTCTGTCGTCCTTGTGTCAGCTTGGCTGCTTGCGTGACCAATGTTTCTCTTGCACGCACCTCCAGTGGTCTGGACCTTCAAGACACTCTCCTTGCTCGAGTCTGTCTGGAAGGCGCTTGTGAGGGGAGCCTGGACCGAGAAGACGGCCCATTGGGCATAGGTGGATGATGAGGCTGACGGAGCTGGGCCGTCTATGATGGACTGGTAGCTCTTCTTGATCGAAGAGCCATTGGTCGACAAGTTGAGAGAAGCCATGATGGCGCGTGTGGTAGTGATGGATTGAGCAGATCGATTCGACTCGAACTGCAGACTTGGTGGTATAAGTTCACTTGTCACAGCTGGCGGGGGTCGTTTGTTGCACGTCACCCATCGGCATCTCGGACCCTCCAATGCCGCTCCGTACGCCGTATTCGAAAGTGGCCGTGCAGCACAGCCTCTCTGCTTGGCATCGATACCACGATTGATTGGCTCGATTGTTGGAGGGACTCGTGGCTTCCCTCTGCAATTTGCAAAGCTTCAAACTCGACCTCTCTCCCTTTCTTCGGCTTGTATTCTTTCACCTGCATCTCGCCCTGTGTATTGTGTCGCATTCTCAGCCAAACAGGCCAAGTTTTCTTCTTGACCACGCGCTGCTTCTGCTCAACTCTCAGTGGCTGCTGCTTGTCTGTACAAGTATTTGCGTACCCTTCTGTTTATCCCTTAATCATCTCGTCCCATCCCCATCAACTCCTTCAAGAGTTGCTGCCCACTTCCTTTGCATTACTAGTAGCGTCGCGTCTACGCACACTGACCGTCGAAGCTGCTGTGTCTGCTGATCGCCAGTCATGGCTTCTGTTCAATCTCCAGCTTCCGATGCTTCATCGGATCTATATGCAGAGGTAGATGCTCCAACCCAAGGCCTCCCAGGGTCACTTCTGCGTCCCGAACTTGCTTCTTCACATGCGTCGGATCAGATGTACTCTGGTAGTTCCATACCAAGTCAATCACAGACAAAAGGCAAGCGTAGGTTTGGCGATGAGCATCCCCAGACCCATGCCTCGCAGAAGAGGCGTAAACTTGTACTTACTCCAGAACGTTACTTCTCCTCTGCTATTCCTGCTACCTCCAACCTACCAGCAGAAGTCTGGCAACACATCTTCTTATCTCTTACTCCGGATGACCTTAGTCGTTGCCTGCGAGTCAACCGATTGTTCCGCGCCTATCTTACTCAGCTCAACGCTTCTATGAGTATACGCCTACCTTTTCGTCGGAATGGGTTGAAGATCATCGATAGCGAGACCATTTGGACTTCGGCCCGAAAACTCTTCGCTCCGAATCTGCCTCGTCCTCTTGCGGGATTTACCGAGATGCAAATGTTCCAGCTCCTAGGAGGAAGTGACTGTCAGGCTTGCGGTGCCATGCCACTGCAGCCAAACCAACCCACTACCCCATTTGATGCAGGGCCCGGATCTGGAGGTGTACGTGTCATCTGGTCTTTTTCTGCTCGTCTTTGTTCCGAATGTTTCGAGCTATATTCAGTCAAGGTAGTATTGAAGCCTTTCCACTGACCCCCATCATCAATCTGACACTTGTGTAGGACGTTGATGTCGTTGTCTCTCCCGTTAACCCTCTAAGGGCAGGATTGCCCTATGCCTTCTGCACTCCTGATCTACACTACATCCCGGCCACTCTTCAGACATTGGCTACCGCCACTATCAAGGGTACCATGTTCAAAGTGTATTCTCAAAAACACATTGATGATCTTCAACAAGAACACCAGAATGCCATGGAGTTTGGTGAAGCTGCCGCCGAGGAGTGGGTGAAAGGCTTGCCTCTGCTTGGAAAACAGCAAATGGCTGATGCTGCTCGATGGGAGAGATGGGAAGCACAACTTCCTCTCGGTTCTGAGATATCAAAAGTGCTAAGGGAGTATTTCCGTCCTTCATCTGTTCCTGTGGTAGACGAGGCATCAAGTTCTGTTGCAGCCACCGCAGCACCTACAATAGTAGCTCCTTCAGTGAGTGCAACATCGCTTCCAGCGCCCCCATCAGCTCAAAGTAAGTTTCCACCAGTCGGTGCATGTTTTTTCGTCACCATCCTTGTCGTCATTTGTTCTATTTTTGCCGATATATGCTTCCTTCAAATCACCTTGCATGATGTATGTTCATTCATTCATTTTCTTTTTTCCTTTCGTTTTTTCCTTCTGATCGGTCAGAATCTTCCTGAAGAACTATTGAGAGGCTATCCAAAAATTCGTGACAAGTATTGATAGTGAATCTGCAGTGAAACATCCTTTACCAGCACGAGTTGTGGCTGCACCTTCGACAAGTCAATCCACCACGACCGCGCAGAGTCCTCAGCAGAGCAAAAAAGAATGGCGCCCACTCCGCAATCTTAAAGAGGTTAATGAGGCAAAAGCTTTACGGCGAGCTGAGATCGAAAGACGATGCTACGAAGAGTTCCAACCACCACTCATGCCCAATGTTCTTCAACACATGGAATCGTTCCATGCTGCTATGCAGATCACCACTCCTTTGACAGACAGCGCCTGGGAAGTTCTCAAACCCCGCCTCTATACCCAACGAGATGCTGCTGAACAAATCGAATACATGAGAGAAGAACAACTACGCGCTCTCCAAGCGACAATACCAAATCCTGAGTACCACGCCATATACACCCAGGCTGCAGATCATACAATCCTTCAACGTCAATATGAAGCAGCTCAGGCACCGATTCGCAAGAAATTGGGGTCCTATGCCGATGAGTTTATTCGTATCAAGTGGAAGAAGGGTAAACTCGTCACTCGCGAACGTTGTCCAGAATTCGCTGTCGAGGTTCTACTTTACACCAGAAACAAATTTGTTGAGACCGAAAGACCACATCATCTACCCTCAAATGTCTTGGCTGGTGACACGGATCCATGGTTTGTCAGTCTGGAGAACATGCGTTGGCTATATGACCAGAAAGTCAAGACACATACCGACAAATTCGTGCGTGAGCTATTCCACTGTTCCGAGTGCAAATCGCTGGGTAAATCGTACTTGTTCGAGGGCTTGATTCAGCATTACGGCGCGAAACATACGACCGACTTCAGCCGCGGCAACATCGTGGTTCACTGGCATAGTGCAGAATGGCCAGAAGAGTCTCCTCTAGAGCCTTGCAATGGCATGACTCCGAATCCTACTTTGCCTGCAAAGCCTTCGAATGGAAGCACAGAGGCTGCCGATGCTGGCCTAATACAGACACAGGAAACCGCCAGTGCTTCCGCTCACGCCATACACACCGATCATCCTCACTACCAAAATGATCCTACTTGGCACAGATCTGGACAGGCAGGTGCTTATGACCAATCTGCATACCCACAATATCCACTAAATGCAGCGAGCTACGCTCACTATAACTATCCCTATGCACAAACAGACACTCCAGAAGGCGCACATCATCAACATGGCTACTATGCACCTAGTGCTGATGCCGGAAGTCTGTATCACACTCAGGTTGACAACATGGCCGGTATGGCAAGGGAAATTTGGGACTTGACCTCTGACGTCACAGGCCTTGAAGAGAGTGTCAGGGTCCATACTGTACTTCACCATGTCGTCTCACGCTTCAAAGCACAGTTTGGTTACGAACCTTCGCTTGACATGCTCGCCGATGCTCTCGCCAACCATGATCTTATGCGTCCTATTAAGGAAGCAAGTGGTATGGCATGTATGACTTGCATCTCAAGCAATCTTGATGGACTCCTGACTTATCAATCTTATGCGGAGCGCATTTCCAACTACAAACTGTACAACACATCTTCGCTGCTCGCGCATTTCAAGACAGTACATCTCGGAGATGATGCTGGATTGGACTGGAAAGAAGACATGATTGAGCTGCCTGAAGACGACAATATTCGCCAGCTTTTAATTGCCGTTGGCATGAACGATGAAAAGCTTGGTATGATCGCCAAAGTGTTCCCGAAACTTTTTCCTAACCCATTGCCTCGGATCGGAGAGGTTAAAGAAGTGTTCAAGCCTTTGCTCAAAAAAGAGTCTAAGGGGGCAGATCGTCGCGCACGCCAGAAGAAGAACAAGAAACAGAAGAGGCACAGTGGACACCAATCCGGTGCTGCAGACAATGGCGAGACTTCGGCAGAGCAATCCGATGCTCTGCCAGAAGCCGCAGAAGACGAATACGATCCTAGACGTCCGGCATTCATTGAGCGTGGCGATCCAGTATCGACTCAGAGTGGCAAGAAATCCAATAACGATGGCCAGCGGCAGCAACCATCAATTGATCTCACACAGCTCGCACCAGAGACGCTAGAAGCTCTCAGTCGACTGCGCCCCACGGACTCGGAAGTGCAGAAAGCTCTTGCTAGCAGACTGGAAAGGAGTCCATCTGTGCCTAGAGCAGCTGATTCTAACCCGCCAACTGACAGTCAACGCCAAAATCAAGCCGCTTTCGAAGCCAATCGGGTGCTTGCTCAACCACCTCATACGACTCGTGCGGCCAACACACGCACGAATGGTCGACAAGAGCGAGGAGAGGACGAGGAGCCAGCCGAGGACTACACACAGATTATTCGCACTCCTGCCAACGGCCTACACGATCAGCACAACACGGCAGGCTCCATTGTTCCCGCTCCCCAAGATCGATATGCTCGTGTAGATTCGCGGGGACACCCGCTAGACCGTTCAAGATACGAACCAGCGCAATATCACGGACACGAGCCCCGTCCGGGGCCTCAAGACTATTACTCTCGCCCTGAGTACAGGATAGAACACCCTGCTCCTATTTCTTGGGGGTACGAACCAAGACCAGAAACGATTTATGTTGATCAATACGGTCGTCCGGTGGAGGTTGTCCGTGTGATCCAGCGTCATCCTCCTCCTGCTATGTACGAATATCCTCCTCATCAGCCCGAATACTACCACAGGGACGACCCTCATGCAAGATATGTTTACTACGATCAACCGCCTCCTCAGGGCCAACCTGGTTATGGCCAACCACCAGCAGCCACTTACGGACAACCGCCTCATGTAGCAGCAGCATCAAGAGCTGATTACGATGATGGAAGGGCTTCTGTCCCACGCCCTTGAGAGCGCCAGGTCGGCGGCTTATTGATGTCATTATTTGGAAAGTTTGGAAAAACCGTGTGGCCGGCAGCAATATTCATCTTCATTGTTGCTAAAGCGGTTGCTAGTATAGTACTTCGCCCTATAAACATGTAGGATAAGTGCAATTAACGGCACTATACGCTGTGTAAGCCATGTGCATATGTATGACCAATCACTGTCTGTGGGTCTAGTGAGCACTTTCGGGGCCGCACCCGTCCGCGCTAGGGTCGTTCCTTCCAGCAACTAGCTTCGAACCTCCAAGATTTAGAGTTTCTTGTACAAGGCTCAGACCCAACGGTCTCTGCCGACCCCAATGCTAACCGATGTCATCTCCATCTTTTTCTTTTCTCTCGCGCACTTGATACTGTCTGACTCAGCCCCAAAGCCACAGGGTGACCATGACAAAGGAGTCGCATCTGGTATATCACGCTTTTGCATCCCCAGACTCCTCTTCGCAAGCGCTGTACCTTTCCTCCTTGAACAGGCACACACTGGAAATTGCCGAAAAGGCACGATATTGAGGACCTATTAGCATCGGACTCTTCCCGAACCACGAATGCCTGTCTATTATATATACGGAGTTGCTGGAGAATGAGACGCAGCATCCAGCCGGCTGTCCTCCCTACGGATCAAGCTGGCTCGACCACGCATGCGCCATCTGCGCCGTCTCCGGCTGCAGCTCAATGGCGACCGGTAAAGTTGAAGAAACTCGTGGGCGCTGCATGCCAGTATTGCAGAAAACGGAGACGAAAAGTACGTGTGTTTTCACAGAGTGTAAGTTCACCACACTAATGTGCATCGTCAGTGCAATGGAGAACAGCCATGCTTTCTCTGTGTGGAGAACAATCAACACTGCGTATATGAGTCGCAGGCGACAGAGACCCACAGTCAAGCCATGAAAAGGAAATATGCCCAAATGGAACAGGACCGTGATGAGCTTAAATCTCTTTTCTCGGTTCTCGCTACGGCCGACAGTCATAAAAGCGTCGAAATTCAGAACCGCCTCAGGAGTGGACAGTCTCCAGGAACAATCTTGCAGCAGATGAAGCGTGTGGATGTGGTCATGCAAACTAGGCTGAATTCAGATCATCATGCACAACACGTGCTTTTGAGCTCTCTGATGCAGTCTAATGCCTCTTTTGACGATATGGTCGACTTCATTGCTTTCTCGGTCATGCGGCGGAACCCTAACGCACGAGTGCCAACTGTCTCATTGTTGCGACAACTTAGAGGGCAGCAGACTGATTTGAAGGGACTGAGAAGTCTTCTCGGCTACCCTCAACCTCCACCTCAAAGACGAATTGCGATATCTGATCTCTTGAGCGACGATGGTAATTCACCGTCTGAATCTGGTGTTAGCGAGACAGAGTCGGAAAAGGACCATGATAAACCTATGGCACCCCTCTACAGAGTCCCTGCAAAACCTTGGACGACATTGACAGATGATGACGAATTTGTGTCGCACCTTGTCTCTCTTTTTCTGGAGTGGGTGAACCCGTTCTTTCGATGTTTAGAACAAGATTTGTTTGTTCAAGCCATGCAATCTGGCAATCTGGACTCGGAATATTGTTCACCTTTGTTGGTAAACAGCGTCCTGGCTTATGCCTGCGTGAGTTGTATCAGCTTGTGAGACGTGGTGATTGGGATTAACGGCGTGATAGCTATACTCGGAACGAGAAAAAGCTTTTTTCCAGCCAGACGATTACATGACTCGAGGTCAACAATTTCACGACGAAGCCTTTCGACTATGGCATCTCGAAGAAGGTACTGCCTCTTTGCGAAACTTGCAGGCACTTTGCGTTCTGTTCATCAAGTAAGTCAATGTTGGGCCACATGTCAACATCGAGATGGCTGACAGAATTTGAACACAGTTGTTGCTTGAGGGGCAAGGATAAGTTAGGCGTCAGTACCACGGCGGTACTCACGCAACTTAACAGAAATGTGCCAGCTACTTTGTTTCGCTATCCCGACGGACCAAGGCCTACAGCTGAAGAAGAATCAGCGTACCGGAGAGCACGAAAACATGCTGCTTGGGCAGCTTTCGGATGCGACATGTAAGAACCACTCGCTACTCGAAAACATTGAATCTACGGCTGACTGCCTTTAGGGCAACTGCGAACACCATGTTACAACCAGCATGGCATACTACATGTAAAACAGACTTGCCTACGTTGGACGATTGTGTCGATTTGCCAATAGAGTGGGCTGGCTACCCACTTCACAATCGAGCGCAAATGTTGGATCGGAATGCTGTGTTTATCGAATTCTGCCGGTTACGTCAATTGACCTGGCAAGCTCAGCGGCTGCTATATGCTTCAGATCGCAACGATCCCAGTTTCCGGGCTCATGCAGAAGCTTTGACTCGAGAGATGACTGTTTGGCGAAATTCCCTGCCGGAGGACTTTCAATACCGTGGCCGTAGGATGCCGGGACCGGTGTATGACCTACAGTAAGTCTGATAGCCAACAGAATTCTCGAAGGTTACTGATGGGTTGTCTCAAGCGCTTGCTACGCCAGCGTCATCATTGCGTTATATTCACTTTTTCAACCTTTGGTGGATGCTCGTTCACCGACATCAAATACAGATCCAACGAACGGTTCTCACAGTGGACAACATGATAGAGGATCGCCAAACAGAATCCTCGAGGATACTAGAGGGGAAGAAATCAGCACATCCTCACAGTTTGCACATACTATGCGTGCTCGCGCCATCTCGACAGCACAAGAGATGGCCACAATCATGGGCAATTTCCGTCAACACTATGGTCTCAAGATCATCCCCCCTTATTTCGTCCATGCAAACGGCATCGCCTGCTTCACCCTCCTTCAAGACCTCTCAAGCCCTGCCTCTACCGCCGCCTTCAAAGAAGCCTTTCGTTGTCTTCTTGGCGCCGGTATGCAACTCCTCTGGGCTCGGGGGATGGCGAGGATGTTACACCTCACTGCTCAGAACACAGGAATCGTGCTTCCAAAAGCGATTGAAACTATACTTGAAGCTGTAGCGGATACGGCGTGGAGTAAAAGCGATACGGAGATGTTGAGCTCGCTCTGGCCGAATTTTGTCATTGCGAAAGAGAAGAAAGCTGGTGAGAGTGTGACCATGGAGGATTTGATCAAGAAGTGGGAGCGTGTGCGCGTTGAAGAGGTGGGTAAGAAGGAAAATTGAGAGAACGATAATTATGGTACCTCGATCAAGTCGTGGGCTGTGATGTCGAAAGAGATTGACTTTGCATCTCGAGATGATATCGGTTGCTTGGGTGGGAAGAACGAGCACGCAACAGTTTGATTGTGATATGGAAGTGTGACTGTGTTATTCTGTCTACGCAACCAACTGATACCAAACCCAGAACCTTCCTGCAGTATCTACTGAAGGTCGACCTGACCATTACTGTATACATAAAAAAGTCTCTCACCCTCGCCACCAAATGTGAAAAAATGGGGCTTCGTCTAAGCTCAGATCCAGCCAGACCTAAAGGTTGCAAAGGTGCCATCTGCAGAACCCATCAATGTAAAGGCTTTCTGTTTTTTTCTTATTTCCCCTTCCAATCTTGACATGGCTTGCTTCCGACGTCTTCTTCTCCAATCGTCAGCCCATGTGGCGACATATCAAGGTATAATTCTTGAATCTCTTGTTTGACGAACAGCATTTGCAGCAAAAGATCTCTTTTCGCGGAAACACCGATGCACATATTTTTTTTTTCGTAGATATTGCGTGCGGGTGTATGGGTAAGGGATTTTGTACGCGCAAGTCAGCAGCGCAGACGGCGAGGACATGGAGGATCGAAGGCAGAAGAATACTGTGATTGGGACACGATGTTTAGGTGTGTGTGTTGATAGTACTGTAATACGATACCAGATGAGGGGTTTTCTAGACGTGGATTGGCAAAAGAAAAAAAAGGAAGAGAAAAAGAAAAAAATCATTGCCGTCAAGTTTCAAAAGTGTGATTATAACTCGCCTTTTGGGTACTCGTTGTAAGCGGAGCTGGGATCAACCTTGATTCTGGTTTATTATTGACTTTTGATCTCTGAGCCGTTTTTTT
>RZIQ01000074.1:48880-122635 GCA_003992365.1 Aureobasidium sp. P6 | reverse complement strand
GCGCAACATGAACGGCAAATCGACATCTCATCCCGACGCCAGTCATACATCCCCTCAGCTTCAGCGCAAGGTCTTTGCATATCGTGATATATCAGGTGTGGTGCGCGACATCTGGCAGCCTGGCGATCCCGACGGTGAGCAATTTAGCGAATACTCAGACTTGCCAATAGTCAAACAGAGATGGCGCTTCTTCCAAAGTGACCTTGGCACTATCACACGGGGGAGCAATTCACCTCCGCACTATGTGGCCTTGGATGACAGGGCTGTCTGGGATGTCATGAACGCCGCATACACCCAAGAAGAGAGGGGCAAATATTGGGCGCTGGACTTTACAATGGGTGGTCGTGTCAAGGCGGCCAGGCTCAATAAAGGAAGACCGGCCTTGAACAGTTCAGAGGATACCAAAGATGCGGATCAGTTCGTTGTCGTCGAAGTAGGCGACAGAAAAGCTCCAAGGAAGTATCGTCTTTCAGGAGAAAGGGGTGGTTACAAGGAAGTTGTCTTCGAGCCTGCAAGTGCTGGATCAGGGACCGAAGATGATACCGCGGTCGCAGACCAGGCAGTAAACCGCGACGACGAAGATGGGGCAGAGTTTACAGGCAGACGAAAGACAGCCGAGCCCTTGAATACCCGCCACAAGCGCCAAAGAGTCGGTAAGTACTTACACTCGACCCTACTTCAAGAGTAATCTGATAACATGAGGCGGGCCATTCGACCTGTGATTCAGAGCGGAAGAGTTGCTGACAGAATCTTAGAAGAAGAAGATCCTTTCTGCGGCTCGGAGTTGTCGCCTCAGACAGCAGCCGGTGGCAGAACCGTGTATGCTCGCAACGATGAGGCAGAGCCTGAACGCAAGAATGGCCGTGTTGTTGCAGTTGCACACGCACATGGCGCAAAGACTCCTTTCGCGAATGGCGCAAACACGTCCTGTGTGAATCGACCGCTAGGTGCACAAGCTCCAAATCAGCCACCCCGATCTGGCGCAAAGACGCCACATCCAGAGACTATCCTGAACAAAAACGCTATAGGTACTGAAGATGAACCAGGCAAAGTACAACCCGTGTGGCAGGTAGTGAAGAACATGGGCGAGGAGCTTGATCGGATTCGTGTTCTCTTACGCGCGCGTGAATCGGAGATTGCGAAGCTTGCCAGTATCGTATCGGTCGAAAGGGGTCAAAAGGAGCAGGCGCTCGCTGCGTTGAAAGTCAAGAATGGCGAGAACCAAGAGCTGAGAGAGGAAGTCACATTCCTGAGACGGTCCTCGAACAAAAAGTAGTGGAAATTGGAAATGATTGAACGCGGTTGCATTACCTTTGGGCTTGGAGACATACAGCAGGCTATACAATACTAGGAGGTTAGAGCAAGTGGCCGAACGTGGCTTCTCGATAATGCAATACTTCAGACACGTCAATCTTGCGCAACAATGTTAATGCCAGATATGTGTTGTCTCGAAACGAGAGAAGATCACACTCTCCTTATTGCTCTGCGACAAAATACATGGTGGGTTTGAGGTGAAGTTGCGTCCCTTGTCTGCTTGCTTTTGGAAAGCTTACGCGTCGCTGACTCAGCAAAATCCAACATCACCCCATTATGAAACGACTCTTGCGTCCTTCATCAACAAGCAGCCAACGCTTGGCAATTCATTACGGTATTCTTGGCTCTTCACAGTCATCCTCTTTCGCAATGAGAGCCAGTTTCTCCGCATCGGATGTTCCCTTGAATGCACCTCATGGCGCCAGAGAGAGGCGTTTCTCCTCAACTAAAGAGCCCACAGACTCTGGTACGACTACCATTCATGTCCATGATCTACCATGACTTTACACTCTCTCACTGATCTATCACAAGAGACGCACCTTTGCTTAGATTCGTGCTTGCTAATCATTGTTAGAATTGAGCTCATCGGTGCATCGTCAGTTCCGCAACTCTCATGAGGGACATAAGCCGCACGCCGGATTAGATCCCAGCCGTGCATCAACCGGAGTTGTTTGGACTACAGAGAGAGCCTATGAACATGGTTTCGCTGACCACCCGGAAAAATGGGCAAACTTGGGTCAGGGTGCTCCCGAGGTCGATGACGAGATCGAGGGCTGCTTCGAGAGACCTCACCACATCGATGTTTCTATGACTGGCCGTGAATATGTATGAATCTGTTCATTCGCCTGGACTGAGTCCGTTGGCTGACACATCTTTCAGGGTCCAACAGCCGGCACCAAGCCTATGCGAGAAGCTGTTGCCAAACTCTACAACGAGCACCACCGTAAAGGCAAGGCGAGCCAGTACACATGGGAGAACGTCTGTATCGTTCCTGGCGGTAGAGCTGGTCTCATCAGGATTGCTGCCGTCATCGGGAACGCCTACCTTGGCTTCTTCATTCCCGGTAAGTATTCTGCTCGGCCTCTGGACAATCGCTGCTAATTATGCCTTGTTCAAGACTACACCGCTTACAACGAAATGCTGTCGCTGTTCCGTAACTTCAGCGCAATCCCTATTCCTTTGTCTAAGCAAGATGGTTACCACATGCATCCTGACAAGATCGCTGAAGAAATTGCTCGTGGCACTAGTGTTATTTTGACATCAAATCCTCGCAATCCCACAGGCCAGGTCTTGACAAATCCTCAGCTTGCTCAGATTCAAGATATCTGTATGTTCCAATCAATGGCCATTTGAAACACAGACGCTGACACAAGAGAATAGGCAGAGACCGTGCTACGCTGATCATGGACGAATTCTACGGTGGCTACAACTACACTACTGATTGTGACGGCACTGTTGTCTCCGCCGCCGACAATATCGAGGACGTTGATGAGGATGGTAAGTCATGCTTTGAGAGATAGCTTGTTCAAGTCGAGAAGACTCTAACATAGGGATCAGATGTTCTCATCATCGACGGCCTGACCAAACGTTTCCGTCTGCCTGGCTGGCGTCTTGCATGGGTAGTAGGACCTAAGGAATTCATCAAGGCGATCGGCTCGTGTGGATCCTACCTGGATGGAGGTGCCAATGTTCCTTTCCAAGAGGCTGCTGTTCCCATGCTGGAGCCTACAAAGGTCAAGAACGAGATGCGTGCCTTGCAACTCCACTTCCGCGAAAAGCGAGACTATGTCATTAGCAGATTGACTGAGATGGGCTTCAAGATTCCGTTGGTCCCCAACTCGACCTTCTACTTGTGGCTGGATTTGTCCTCGCTCCCGGATGGTATCAACGATGGTCTGAACTTCTTCCATGCTTGTCTCAAGGAGAAGGTCATTGTCGTACCTGGCATCTTCTTCGATCTCAATCCCAGCAAGAGAAGAGACCTCTTCGACTCTCCTTGCCACCAGTACGTGAGATTGAGTTACGGACCCAGAATGGATGTTCTGAAGATGGGTCTCGATGGTATCGAGAGAGTCGTCAAAAAGTAAGTGTTTTGTTCCCACCAGTCAAAACAGCGGATCTGACAGTATTGGCAGACACAGTGGTGACCCTACCCCTGCCAAGCAGGAAGGACCTTCTCAAAATGTCCGCGAGGGCCACGGTGAACACGTCTAGATTGACTATGCATCTATGCATGTATTACATCGAATGAGCTGCCGAATAAATTAGACTTTTGCTCGCACGTTCATTATAGCCTCTGCGGCCTCAGATAGATGCCGAATGTTCACAAATATTCCTCAGAGGTAGTCCGCACCTAACTTACTCACAGCGTCAAAAAAGACAACCGGGGGTTGTGCTGTAAAGAGAAGAAGAAAATGAAGATGGCGCGAGTCTGTGGGGCGGAAGATCAACTAGAAAACATGGATGACAAAATTCAAAAGAGACAGTAGCGTCTCGTCTATACGGTAGATTTCTACATACAAAAAATCAAAACGATAACAAATGCAATGCGATACACGATACACTAAGCCATCTCTCAAGTGGCGACAAGCTACTTTAGATCGGCCATTTCCTCTTCGAGCATAGTCTCGAAGCTGAAGGGCTCAAAGGCAACACCGTCACCCAGGAAATGCTTGCTCATGGCTTCGACCCAGTGCAATCTCAAACTGTGCAACATGGCAGAGGTGCCCTCCATGACAACCAAGACGGCAACGGTAAGGAAGAACCAGACGACAAAGAAACCGAAAATGACAAAGGAGCCGGCAACACCGGTGAAGGCGAAGGCGTTGGCCAAGGTCATTGACCACAGCACAATCGACAGCTGCTGGTGAGCAAGCGACAAAGCCCAAAGACGGAGGTAGGAAGCGGTGTGCGAAACACAGTTGAGACAGAATTCAATGGTGTGGATGACCTGGTGGATCATGACCTCGGAGAATTCGAATTCTTCGTGCTCCTCGCTGTGGATGTCCTGGGTGATGATGGCAGCGCCATCTTCACTGGCGAAGCTCTGTCTACCACCATTCATGCCGTGGTGCTCGTCATCGTCGTCATCGAGGGCACTGACTCTCTGGCTCTCGCCAACGGCGCTGTAGCCCATAGCTCTGGCGCGGTTGTGCTCCCAGCGCAGGTAGAATGGCTTCAGGAAGAGCATGATGGGCACACAGCAGACAGCAGCAAGAAGGAGAACGACCTGAACGACAGCTTGGCCTGAGTAGAGCTCCTCCTCGATGGTACCAGGTTGCAAGAACATGTAAATGAGCATGTTGAGCAGACCCGGCGGATTGGCGCCAATGGCGTACCAGTCTACGGACCACTTGTAGATGATGGTGAAGACGAGGTAGCCAAAGATGGACTGGAAGAAGATCATACCAGGGATGAAGTTGCCCCAGATATCGATGGGAGATTTGAAGTGCTTGGCGTTGACATAGGAAAGGCACAGAGAGCAAGTCATGTGTGCCCAACCAAGAAGAATACTAAGCTTCATCTTGTAGCTGTTGGAGAAGAGAAGGTCGTTGTCAGTATCGTGCCAGCGCCAGTCCATGCCGAAGGGGTAGGTGTAGCCGTCCTTGCGGACCATCTCGACGGTTTGGTTGGCCTTGAACTCGGGGACCTCCCACATGGAAGGGAAGATGGCAAGCTCCTTGGAGAAAGCATCACAGTAGATCAGACCAGTGTACATGGAAAAGATGCCCATCATGAGCATGATATAACGACCGAAGAAAGCCATGGAGAAGAGCTCGTCCTGCTTGGAGCGCAGAAGAGGCTTTTCCCAGTAGATCATGGCGCAGGCAGCAGCAGTCATGATGAAACCGTGACCGAAATCACCAAACATGACGGCGAAGAGGAAGGGGAAGGTGACGATGGTGGGCAGACCGGGGTTGACTTCGGTGTACTTGGCCGTACCGTAGGCGTCGATGATGGTCTGGAAACCGAGGGTGAACTTGTTGGTCTTGTTGTAGGTCGGAGGGGTCTTGGAAGTCTTGATGGTGTTGACGATGGTGGGGACGGAAAGACCGGCGCGGTCGTTGACGTCCTGCAAGGTGGACTTGACGAGAGCGAGAGAGTTTGTAGGGCACCAGGCCTCGGCAATCAGCGTCTTGCGCTGCTGGTCGTACGAAAAGCGGTTGAGGGTCTGGTAGACGGCCTTTTCCTTTGCGACAATGATCATCCAGGCAGCCAGACTGCGGCCAATCATGGTCAGCTCGGCGTCCAGGGTGCGCTTGGTGTTGGACAGGACGTTGGCCAAGTCCTGCAGCCGAGTGTTGACCTCGTGCATCTGGTCACGGCGCAACTCGCTGTTCTCGTCGACGTTGTAGATGTCGGCGCCGAGAGACTCGGAGATCTTGCGGATCTTGTTGATGATCTCCTTGCCGTGGGCGAAGATGACAAAGACGTTCTTGTGCATCTCCTCGTTATTCTCGGGGTTGATGATGGCCTCGTCGATCTCGCTCTGGTTCATGTACAAGTTGCCGCGCAGAGTACGCCAGAGGATACGCTCGAATGCAGCCATGCGCTCGCGAGGGATGACACCTGCAACAAAGCCAATGTTCATGACCGAGAAGGACCGCTCGCCCGAGGCGTCACCATTGCCGGCCTGCTCCATGTCGGCGAGCAGCGGGGCGTCGTCGTCGTGGTCCTCGTCGATGGAGCGGCGGATCTCGTCTGTCTGTCCGCGAGCCTGCTACGTGTCAGTGCCCGTAATTTGCCGCTGGGGGAGTGTGCAAGGCAAGACTCACGCGGTCGAAGAAGCCTCCAGCCTCGCGCAGCACCCAGCGCCACTCGGTCAACTCCATTTCGCGCTTCTTGAGCGTCTCGTAGCTGTCGTTGAGCGACTGGATTCTCTGCTCCAGGGTCTGACTGCGGTCGACAAGCTCGTCGATCTCCGAGGCAGAGGGGGCGGCGAGGCGGTCGCCAAACTCGTACATGGATCGCATGGGAATCTCGCCCTTGTCCATCTGTGCCTTGAAAAAGCCTGTCCATGATTGTCTCAGTGTCTTGGGCTGCTTTGATGTTCATGGGGAGTCCGGGGGCTTACGCAGCTGGCGTTCGACATTGTCGAGTCTTCGGATCTCCTGAGTGAAGGTGCGCTGAAAGGCGGTCGTGTCCGAGTTGAGCTACACGATGCAGTGAGCAGCCATGTCAAGGGCGAGGAATTGCGGGCCACACACGTCTCTGAAGTCCATGATGCCCAGTTCGCCCAGGGCGCTCACGACTTCGCGTCCGATCTCGTTGGCCATGTACAGCTGGGTCAGCGACATGTCGGCCGAGCGGAACAACGAGTCCTGTTGTGTCGCCATCTTGCCCGTCTGTTCAACGATTGAGACTGGCGGTTGGCGGTCTTGTGCTGGGATTGTCTGCGAAGGCAACAAGCTCGACGCCGCGTCGTTGGCCAACGAGAGAGAGAGGCATGACGCACGGCTCTCTGCTTGCACGTGACTTTTATCGCCAGGGTGCCATCGACGACAAGCATTTTCTTGCACCCATCATGATATCGCTGCAAGGATGCATGTTGGTTTCTCTTTATTACCTGATATTCGAATTCTTCCATCATTCGAGTACCATTCTGACCTGCTGATCTACTGCGATTTGACTGCGTTGCCGTGCAATGTTCGAAACAAGCTTTCTCAGCGCGCTCCTAGGGCAATCTATGCTCAACCTCTCCCAATCTTAATCCATCTTTGCGCCTGCAAACGGATAACCGACAACTAAAACTAGACATACTCCAAGTTGCCCATCCACTACGCAAATCAGATCCTGCTTCTCAGAGGAACAAGACCAAAAGTCTTCCAGAACTCACGGCTGTCATAGCATCTGCCCAGCGTCTCCATGTCTCGTGGCAATGCCCTGACACCCTCCTCCTGCATCAACTCATACACCCACCGGCTTTGCTTGCGGGGCTCCTCATCCACATCCTCGCCTTCCTTGGCCCAACCAACCATCAACGACCACCAGCAATACACTTGTCCGTCTGTGAGCATCCACCGTGATCCTGATGCCTTGCCGTGCTCCCATTTGTCGAAGATGGCCAGAACTGCTCGTGCCACGTCCTCGCCGTGAATCAGATGCAAGCTTTTCTTGCTCTTGACTTGCTCCTTGGTTGTAGCCACGCGGTCGACCCATGATTTTGGCTGGCGTTGTCCTCCCCACAACCCGGCGAGGTTGAGCACACACCCTCCCATAGACATCAGCTCGTCCTCGGCAATCGCTCGTGCATTCTCCTTGTTGTAGTCAGAGTGGCGATCGACCCATGTTGTCTTTTGATCGATTTGCCAGATGCCCGTCGAGCCCAGCTGCAGGTAGTGCATCTTCTGCCCCACGCGTTGATGTGTG
This sequence comes from Aureobasidium sp. P6, assembly GCA_003992365.1. Lineage (NCBI taxonomy): Eukaryota > Fungi > Ascomycota > Dothideomycetes > Dothideales > Saccotheciaceae > Aureobasidium > Aureobasidium sp. P6. The sequence continues at coordinate 114,952 of RZIQ01000074.1, read as the reverse complement.
AAGTTGTACGACCACACCAATCGATGCGCCGGTCCTTCGCCAGTGAGTGGGAATGTGATCAAGATGTTGCGAGCAGATGGCAATGTTCTGAAATAACTAGGATCTGGCTGCTCCGGGTCAAACTTGAATTCGATGGTTCCATCACGTCCGGTAGTTGACGTCGCCGCGTACGTCAGGTTACGGGCTTTGATCAGGGGAATCAAAAAGGTCGAAGTCCAACCAGCTCCAAGGATAAGAACGTCCAATTCCTGCATAATGACTCTCTGATATGATCCGTTGTAAATCCGGGAGACTGAGAGATGAGGTTCAAAAGAAAGCTGATGCCTACGGAGCTTCGCTCATTTCCCCGCCCCTGCCTCCGGAGGCCTGATGGCAACCACGATTTATTATTGAACAATCTGGGACAAAACTCGACAGCATTGGCGGCTACGGTGAAGCTGTAAGTCTCCTATTGGATATGTGGGATTGAGGACACAGCTCCAATTTTCCTGGCGAGTCTAAAACCTACCACGATGACCCCTCAGGAAATCCAGACAGCCTGCATCTCTTCGCCTTACACAATATCGGTGCAACAAAGCCTGCTCGCTGACTGATTGCTGACCGTCTGTACCTACAAGCGATACTCCCCTGTGCATACATGCTAGATAGACGTGGAGTACTGGACGGGTTGAGGTCTTGAACCGGTTCAGTCGACTCGAAGATTTAATTTGACATTCACAACCACCAAACTTATTGATAGAACATGAAAGATCACGACACTGTCCAGAGCCTCGTTCAAGCTCAACGAAGCATAATGTCGATTCACCTGCATGAATGAACTTCAAACGGGCTCTCAGAAAAATCACGGCGGCAGAGTCTATGGTAAACTGCCTGCGATTGAAAAGCAAGTAGCGCTGTCATGGACCGTCTGCTGATCAGAACCAGAGCAGCATCAGACCATCTCGTCGCCATAACATTGACGTAGATCTACTGTTTATGCTCATGGATGATCTTGCATAAATTCTCGTGCTTTCTCTCGAATCTAGCCCGATCAGGCAATTTGCGCTTCTCGCAATTTCTCGCAATCTAATGCGCTCTCGGTCCACACAATGACCTTGTACCTGAACTCATATATGATGTTGTATCTGTCTCAGCCTCTGCACGATTGTCAAGTGTCAGACACACGCAACAGATGTGCCCGATGACCAACCAGCGGCAGAGTCTTGATCCCCAAGAGTCCTCGTCTAGCAGGGTCGGTGTCCCGACGACCAATCTTTACCTCTCTCGATGCATAGCATCATCAACAAAAAGGTCAGATCATACACCGGAATAATGTTCTAGTGTATCTGAATCAACATCTCTCATGAGAGCATGATGACTGTGACTTGGCTGGTTGATCATAAGTTTGACTACTGTTCTGTCAAATGGATTACATATCGCGGCTATGCATTTGAATGATCGAGTTTTCCCATTAGAAAGTGATAAGCTCGAGTTTCATACAAAGATCAGCCTTTTCGGCCAAGTATGCATAAGACTAGCTGAGGTCGAAGGTCAGTATGCAAACTCGCGCCAGATCTCGTTGGCCATGGAAGAAGCTGTGCAAGGATAGCTCTCAAGAGAGCCCAGGGATCTGTTCTTACGTTGATGGGTAAGTATGTTTCGCAAAGAAGCCTCCAGCAACCGACTACCAGTTCACAGATGTAATGACAGGCCTTGGGACGAATATCGAGAAAGGTGGGTCCGAGACTCACTGAGACCAACTGAGACCAATCCTTGGTATAAATGATGATCATGAGCAATACAAGATGATTGCAAGGAGGATACTTGACAATATGCGGATCATTCGAATGATTGTCAGCTCACAAGACAGCTCCAACCAAACACCAAGAGCTTTGGTTTGTTGAAAAGAACGACTACGATTGACTCATCGTTGACGGCTGGCTATCTCAGAAACCAGACATCAACGATCGAAGCAACGGTGAGAGGCGCAGTCTGTGGTGATAGGGTATTCTCTGGTTTTGAAACCGGGTACCCGCCCATCCTTCGCTTGACACTCCTCAGACGCGTGAGTAGCGAGCCGATACAGGTCACTTACCTTATATTGGCCAATGGTGGCATCGAACTCCTTCATCCGATGATCAGTGACCCACGATCACAACGAAAGAGACAATAAATATATAGTAACAAAGATCATATTCAAGAACAAAGCATCGTCTGTGTAGCTTCATTGCATCTTTTGTATACTACGTGCAGGTGTCAGTAACATCATTCATACTCCATCAATGTTGATTCTTGCTTTATGGCAGACTCATGAACAAGTCCAACATCTTGACAGAGTCAGGAGTACCGAGTCCGGTGACGGGATCCCATCCGGCAGAGGCCGAGAACCCAGGGGTACCACATCCTTGGTTGCCTCCTTGGGTGACATCGTTCAGGACTTCGGGGTGGGCATAGAGGGTGGGATTGATGAAACCAATACTGCTCTTGCCAGCCTGCAGTCTTCTCTCGTTGATGATAGTCAAAATGGAGCCGAAAGTGGGCGAGGAAGCAGAGGTTCCATAGACCAGAGCAAAGGTGCCGTCGATGGCGACAACATAGTTGGCACCGTTGGCACTGATGTCAGGGAAACCACGAGTTTTCTGAGTGTTGTTGAAGCGATCGGCACCGTATGGAGGAGGGAAATTCTTGAACCATGACTTGACGGCAGCGGATTGATAGCTGGGGAGGTCAAAGACGTTACTGAAGCCACCGCCAGAGTAGATGACAGTTTCGCAGGCCTCCTCGGGCTGGGTGCCACTGGCCAAAGCCGTGATGATATTGGTACCGGGAATAACCTGAGTAGCTCCGACGGCTGTAACGTAGGGGCAAGTGGCAGGGAAAGAAGGGTTGAAGCGGCCATCTTTGCCAGAGTTGTATGTGCCGTTGGCAGCAATACATTGACCGCTGTTGCCAGCGACACCATAATCGCCAGAGCTGTAGAGAACAGAGGTACCCATAAGACCGAGCTTCATGTACTCATCGCACTGGCGCTTCTCGTAGAAAGGTGTGAGGTCAGCCTCGTTGTAGCCGTAGGATGTGCTGATGACCTTGGTGGGAGCGAAAGTACCGCAGTTTTGCTTGCCCTTGTAGCCACCACTGGCAGTGTCAGGGAAGACCGCATCCTGCGAAGGGTCATCGCCGCCTTCGTAGGTGCAGTAAGAAGCATCGATAGCATCAAGGAAATTGTTGAAAGAGGCTCCCTCGACGAGGTCACCGACCTGGTACAAAGTTGTCTTCTGGGGGTAGATGAGAGCCATAGCATACTCCAGATCGAGGTTGCTTTCACCGTTGTAGTTGAATCCTTTCTGGGATTGTTGGACGGTAGCACCATCGATCAAATCCGTGATAGGACGCTGCCCAACTTGCTTCTCGGAGAAGTTGGCAAAGAAAAGATCAAGATCAGAAGGAACATAGGCTTGAGGAGTGTACTCGACAATACCATAACTGTTCTTGACACTTTTTCCTGTGCTCTTGGGAATCTTGTACAGAGCCTTGAGACAGTTGGGAGTAATTTGCTCATCGCACTGTTCAAGCTCCTTGATGAACTGCGACTTGTTGATGTACTTGCCCAGATGAGGAGTGCTCCAGCTACCGGGTTGACCAATCTGCTTGCCAGTCTCGGGGCTCACGTCACGCTTGTCGAGCTTGTCGGAGCGCTCTCTGACTCTGGTGTCGAAGTGCAACGAAGGAGTGACAAAGTCAATGTGGTCCTTGAGGTGCTTGGGAAGACTGTATTCGTCGCAGCCAATGTGAGGTTGACCGGTGGCACCGTGCTCGTAAACGTGGTACTTGGTGTTGAGCAGAGACTCTGCCTGTTCGACCGAAGCTTCAAGGTTGATCCAGTTCTTTCCCTTGCTCAACTTGACACTGTCGGAAGAAATTCCAGAAGCAATGAGCCAGTCCATGACGGATGAGACTGTTTCGTCGCTGAAAACAATGTGAGCCACATCTTTTCTCGGAAGTAAGAGAAACAAAGATCCCGCGAGACTCGAGCTAAGATCGAGCAGCCGATAGCTATTGAGGGTCTCTGTATCTAATTGGGAAACTCACCTAGGTGCGAAGTAATCTGCTACTTCCTGAGCAGTCCAATGTTGACCATACTTGGCAGACTCTGGGTGACTGACTTCGTGCAAAAAGTCTGCACCCTTGTCGAGGTTGCGTTGTGTCAAGGCAATCTTCATCGGAATCAGAGCACGGCGATCGAGACGGTCAGCCTTGCTCCATCCCATGGGAGCGGCATCGCGTTTCTCATGAATAACGTAGTTTCCGGTTGGAGAGGCAAGGACATAAGAGACCAGCACACTTAAGCTCAGCAGGGAGAGATGCATGATGACGAAGGGTACTGAGAAGGTATTATGAACCTCCTGCAGACGAAGAGCGAAAGAAGATGAAAAACTGAATATGACTTCCCTCCGCGGTGTGCAGCTCAGCCTTTATAGACCACAGATTGTTAACCGTTCATCCTCCTTCCTCATGGAGACAACAAAGTTCAAGGGGCCACAAGGAGCCACTTCGAGAAGAGTCACTTGGGTAGATTGTTTGTATTGTGCCATATCGTCCCGTAATAATCCATGGTTTTATCAGATGATATGCAGACTGTACTGCCCTAGCGATTGATATAGGGGCGATAGAGGCCGAGAGCAAGTGGTGATCATCTGCTAGTGCTCTGTTTGGAAGGAGGATAGAACGATCATTGAAGATGCCGCTGACTAGCGTCAAAGGTAGCAAAATGAGCTTCCAGGCTAAGCTTCCACTACGGGCTCGTTAAGCTTGTGCAGATGAAAAAGCGGTCACGTTGCACGTATCCAGAAGGTCGATAGCACGAGAGGGACAGAGGGCTGGATCTGAGTGTTCAAGACGAAAGCACGCGAGCAGACGTCGCCGCTGTGCCGCGGTCGGAGGGCCTTGCCCCGCTTGATATTGGAAGTGGGTATGCGCACCCATCACAATCGGACTACGCGCGATTATTCTTAGAGGCATAGCATTTTCAGATCATTCGACCTGGTCACCAAGGTTGGTAAGATCAAAGGACCATACCCTCGAACGAAGTACAATAAGGTCACAAGCGAAACATAATGTTAATATCGCAACATGCTTCCATGTATGCTCTTCCGCCATCCACAAGCTAGGGGTGTCCGTAGTATTGCTCATAATAGCTGCATGTCAAGATAAGTGTGGGAACCAGTCGGCTTGACATCTCAATCAAGATGCTTATCCGTGTAAAAGAGACCTTATTAAGCTTTTGCCGAAGGCTTGACATGAACAGTGTCTCGGCAATAACAAGCACATGAACGATAAGAAGGAGAGGCCTCCAAAGTCCGGAGGCAAATGGGTCATAGACTTGCCGTAAATTCCGTAGATTATCATGCACGCTATCCGCGAAGCAGGCTGAGCAGGCGAGATGGGAATTATTACACGACCAGATGGGCATTCATAAGTCAGATCATAAGGAAATGTTCGGGTGTTCGTAATTCTATATACAATCTTGAAGAGCAACGCTGTGTCTGAGGATGTGTAATAACTTTAAGTTGAGTGATCAAATAAATCGTCCTTGAAACTGCGTAGGGGGCGATTTACTCGTCGTCGAGTCTCTCGAGCTGTTCAGCATAGGACTAACATCAGGAGATCCAATCCGTGGAGACATAGTGAAGGACGCGGGTGGAGATATGACACTTCTTTCATCGTAGTTGTTCCAGCTCATTATGTGTCGACTGTGTTGTCTTCTGCGGACTTCGTCTGCAAGGCTGCTTTGTCCATGACTGTTGTAAGTGGTCGAAGCATATCTTCCCAGGACAGGTGATTCATCGACTTGAGGTGACATCGGTGTTTTTGGCGCCATGATAGGACTTGCATCCATTTCGACTGGAACAGGACCAACAGAGGCAGAGGGATAGATTGGTCGACCTTCGACTTCTGCTGGACCCTTAGGCATAGAAGTAGCTGGTGGTGGGCTGTGGTGTTTGACTGCGACGAAACTGTTCGCAGAATCTTCTCTAGCAAGCTGAGACTCGTCAAATGAGGCTTGCTTTGGTGCTGCTACATCTGCCGCCTTTCCTCGGTAAAATCCTTTTGTTTGGTCAGCATTGATCTTGACAAAATCCTACACAAACCTACCTCCAAGAGCAGCAAAAGGAGAATCGTCCTTTGGATAAGGTTCGAGTGGACCTTGTGGTGGCTTCTGTGTGGCCAATTCGATTTCCTCTCTCTTCTTACGTCTTCTGCGCAGGCAAAAGATTACAAGCAGAGCCAGAATTATAAGAAGAGCCAAACCTCCAACTACACCACCAACGATAGCACCGATGGGCGCATTTTTGGAATTGGTCGACGAGTTGGCTGGATCTGTGGGTAGGGCATCACTGGGTGGGTCGACTTGTGCGTTTCGGCTCATCAAGGCAACTGTTACATAGTTGCTTCCTGCTGTACTAGAGTAACCATCGCTAGGGAGGTTGGATTTCAGATAACACATTCCACTGTCTGTTCCAACAAAAGTGAAACCCTGACATGCCGAAAGATTGTCGCATGCTGGAAAACACTTGCTGAAACCTCCTGAGCTCACTGTCGTGGAGTTGAAGGATGCATAAGAGTTATCCATATTACAGCGAATGGAGTACTGAACCTTGTTGGGATCAATATATGTGGTCATGTTTGCTGCTGGGCATGTTAGACTTGTTGCCGTGGGTAGAATGCTTGTCGAACTAGTGGTCGAAGGCGATGCCATCGTCGTTAGAACTGACGCCTGAGCTAGAGTTGAACTTGATGAGCCTGTTTGTGTGGAGGTTGACTGTACTACTGGTGTAGAAGTCGAAGCCGATTTGCCAGTTGTAGTCGAAGAAGACGTGACACCATTCGAATCTGGGCATGTGGCACCTGGATTACAAGGATCGATAGAACAACATCCTTTGAAACCGTTTTGGCAGACGTAGTATGCGCCTCCTGGGCAGCTTTGCCGGTAGTGAAGTCCTCTCAAGCGCATTGTGGCAGATTGCGTGTGCGGATGTGGATTTCTTTGAGGGGACTTGTTGCGAATAAACATACGTGAGAAAAATGTGGCATAGCAGGTCAAGGGATTGTGGCGGCTAATGAAAGAAAGCAGTGAAGAAGGTGGCCGGAAACGTGAGGTGATGGAAACAAAGGGTGGAGTTAGGTGGGGTCGAAAAGATGCAAACGACAGCTCTTCGCAGAAACACCGAACAGCCAGGCTACATGGTCACCTGCACGCAGCTATCCGTGCTCTTGAAGCGGCCTCTGAGAGCACGAGGAATGCGTTACCTGAAGCATTGTGTCGGTTGCGTGCCTTGATCTGACGTGCTGTTGCAGCACAATGGCCATGTCTTCGTCTGTAACATCAAACGAATAGCATCACAGATAACTACTAGCTTTGAGATTGCCTCAGTGTGACCAAGTGGGTATAGTCCTTGATCGAGGTTGATTTGAAAACATGAACAGCGCGAGGGGGTGGGAAGAAGTTTGACCAACGAGTGGGCGGTGAGCTTTCTGCCACAATCATGACGGCATTCGTCTTGATATTCAAGCATGACCAGCATAAATACATCAAGACGAGGTTCATTGCAAGTTGTTGAGCAGCCAGGAGAAAAAACATGTAAGCAGAAGAGATAAAACACATTCATTGTTTGTACATCTTCCAGCAAGTCCGTGTAGTACAATGCTATCATTCTAAGACCAAGCCCAATCTCCGAGCCACCCAAGATCCCAAACTCCATAGACAAAAACATACGAAAAAAGTAACTTGACGGCCGCAAACTAGATTGGCCATCAAGGACTCTCACCGAAAAGGCCAACACCAAACTCTTCTTTACCTTCCCACTTCCTGGGTTTGAGGACTCTCATCTTTCTTACAGGACTCTGATTTTCCTTTTCCCTTTCGAAGGCTTGGAGTTTCTCCATCAACCTCTGATTCTCGTCTTCTAATTCGGCAATTTTAACGTCAGCTTCTGGTTCGCCGTCTTCACAGACTTCAACCTCGGCGAGACCACGAGTCAGGATCTCGAGCTTCTTGTCGAGATGGACTTCTACATGCTCTTGCTCAGCTTCTCTGGCGGCATGATAACGTCTTCGTTCCGACTCTAGTTGTGACTCGAATTCCTCCCAGATCTCATCACGAAGCTCGAGTTCGAGGGACTCCAGACGGGTTTCGGCGGTGAGCCAAGATGACTCTGCCTCTTTGCGGCGTTGTGTTTCTTCGTCCAGACGCAACTGGGCAAGTTCAAGGTGTTGGCGCAGAAGAGCAAGTTCGGCGAGAGCGGCCTCGAGGGCGGCGTCGGTAGGAGCGGGTGTGGAGGGCGTGAGTCGGCCTGAAGCAGATGTGCCAGGACGGGCTAGAGGGAGGATTGTGCTGGTGTAGCTCGGAACACGCGGCACGGTGACTTCTCTTGCCAGAGCGGAATAACGAAGAATCTGACTGGTGGCATTGTAGTCGCCCAGAGGGTCTGCGGTGACGATCATGATGCCCTTTTGTGGAGGCTTGGGCGAGCGAGCGAGGTGGTGCGAGGACGACGACGAAGGGAACGAGTTGGAAAAGAGGAGCTCGGTCAATTTGCATTGGCGGAAGGGCACGATGTTTGAGGATTTGGCAGGGTCGGCGTTGTCGCTTTGCATCTGCATGCACTGGCCGAGGTACATGAGAGATTCGTTGATCTTGCCAGCCTCAGCAAGGGTCGAGCCGGCCGTCTTTGCAGCGCGGGCACGTTCGGAGCCTAAAGCTGGTCAGCCCATGGACAGGCAGTCTTGCAGAGTCGACTCACCCGCAAGGTCGACAATGGTCAGAGCACTGCTCGACCAGTGCGAGGTGGCAGCGCCGGCCAGCCTCTTCTTGACTTCGACGCAGAAGAAGCCGTGGCTCCGACTGCTGACGGCGTTGCTTCCTGTGCCGGCCACTCTGCGCTCCGTCAAGCCCGTTTCGAGCACCAGAAGAGCCTCGTCGAGGTTCTCGCAAACAACCTTTCTCAGGCCGGCAACAACCTTGGCCTCGGGACTGTGTTCTGTGCTCTTGTACAGGAGATGTCTGCGTTTGGCCGTGGCCGTCTTGGAGGGCTGGTATGCTGCCGAGCCTGCCAGCAGATCGAAGATGCGGTCGTTGTAGACTTCGTACATGCTGACGACGATGGCGAACTCGGCTGATCGGTCGACGTCGAGGTCGATGCCTTGAACGATGGGGAACTGCGGCATGGTCGAGACTCGGGGCATGTGGCGTCTGGGGGCCATGGCCGAAGAAGGGCGGGGATTGGAAACGAACGAAACGTCCTTTGGTGGCTGCGTCTTAGCTTGACTTGTCGTCACAGGGCGCCGGAGGAAACTGAAGATGGACGAAGACGGTGGCTTGTTTGAGCACGAAGCATGATGCTTGCCTGCCGAGGAGCAGGCGGTACACGAAGTGGTGGTGATACATGAATGGTGGCCGAGATTGGGATACAATGCCTGTTTGGAAGGAGAGGTGGGGCGTACCATGAGGGGAGTGTGTGCTCGCGACTGGGCTCTTGAATGCGAACGAGTGTCTGACGGGCCGTCGCCGTAGATGGACTCGAGATATTGGTTGGCGGCCGACATGTGCGCCTCGGAAACATCGGACGCGCACACGGACTGCAGGGCCAGCGGGTCGCGTCTTGTCGAAATCAGCTGGGCGCCGAGGTTCTGGTAGAGGACGTCGAGAGCGAGTTGGGTCAGGCCTCGCTGCGAGCGAGAGCCCAGGATCGTGTGACTCTGCCAGACATCAGCCTCTTCCTCATCAGTACAGGGCCAGTGCACACCTTTCCAGAGCCAGTGACGCCGAGCGTAGCAAAGAGACCGTCGCGGCCCTCCCTGCCCTCGGCGCCCAAGACTCCCTGCATCATCGAGCCCAAGCCAGTGCCATGGAACAGGTCCAGCTGGGTGGCGTCTTCCTCAAAGACTCTTGTGAACTTGAATGTTTCTACGGCCTTCCTGCGCTGGTCGTGGGCCGGAGGATGGATGGTGATGTGGGTAGCCGCCTTGTCACCTGGAGCGTCGACGTCGAGGAATCTCTCGACGTTGGGTGCGAAGGATGGTCGGAGACGTAGATAGACCTCGAACAGCGACGACGTCGTCGGCTTGGATGGCGCGTCCATCTTGGTGAGTGACTGAATGTGTGTCGATGGTTGTCGGCGTGTTGACTCTGGTGAATTTCCATCGCACCCAAACAAACCGTTGCTGGGCGCAATGACGTACCGCCCGACCTGCCAAGACGCTGACATGTGCTTGCTTTCTTTCCTTCCTCTCCACCGCCGCTTCCGTCTGTCGTCCCAAAACCCCAGTCCAGCGTCTGTCCTCCTTCGGGCGATTTCTTTTGGACATTCCTCTGCTTCTCTGTTCCCTTCCAGTACAAATAGTGTCCCTCATCACTCCCATTTGCTCCTTTCCAGCGTCACATGTGCGTGGCTCACTCAAGATTTCTCCGTTTACGTGCTTCTTTTCAGGTCCGCGTATTTGCAAGACCTCAATTTCTTTCCCTGCCATATATCCTATTCTACTTGTTTCTTCTTCCAGGTAGGTGCAACGTGCTTGAAAAATTCATGTCTTTTTATGTCACGCCAGACAGCATCATCCATGACGATGCTTTCAGACACAATGCCATGGTCTCGAACGCAAAAGTCTTAGCATGTGTGCACAAAGGAACCTTTTCTCGACCTACACAACCGCCGGTTCCGGTCGACAAGATCAATACAGTCATTGTTGTTACTATCGCTTTTGGCAGTGAATCCTTCCCGGTTCACAGCAGGACCAAGGCGAATTGATCATCTCCATACACTTCAGCTCTGTGCTCGATACAATCTATTCCAAGATTCTCTCCAAAAGCCTTGACAGACATGGCAGATCCTTACCGTTACGACCGCATCCGACACGAGATTGCTGCTCTGCCCCGTCCTTACGCTCGCGCTGGTCAGAAATGGCTTCTCTCTAGAAAGCTCGGCGAAGGAGGCAATGGCAGGGCATATCTGTGGAACCTAATATCAACAGCCAATCAGCAGGTAATCGACAGCGTCGTCCTGAAATACACGAACCTACAGCCCGACAACGTTATTACCCACGCTGGACCAGGTCATGGCCAGATCTCAGAAGTATTTCTGCAGAAATCTCTTGTTCCCAACGGCACACCTGTCAACGAGGTTTTCACTGTACCGACGCTAGGTGCCGAGCATTGCTCGTGGGCTTTGGATGCTTGGAGGTTCTATTCTCCTTACTACAGCTTTGGTGATCTTCTCAATGTCTTGGAGGCTCAAGGTATCGAAGGCGGGCCAGATCCGCAAACAGGGTTTCGTCAGGTCCCAGAACCATTTGTCTGGTATCTGTTCTACAGACTCGCTCGTGCCGCTTTGACTATGGACACCGCACTGCGCACTAGCGACACGGATTATCAAATAGTTCACTGCGATATCAAGCTGGACAACATTTTCATGGGCCACCCAGGATCCCTGGGGAAGAATGTCACCTTTCCAGCTTATCCTCCCGCGTTCATAGCAGACTTTGGCAACTCAAAGATCACTTATACTGGAGACCAGCGCAGTAATCTCATGATTGGAGCAGGTACGAATGGCTGGCACTCTCCAGAGATCACACCAGTGAAAGAAAGATTTAAAGCCAGGGATTGGCAAGTCCCTGGCGGCTCATACACTGTAAGCATAATCCTCGTTCTTTTGGTGGTACTTCCGTGCCCAGACAGCTTTGTTCCAGGAAATCTCGCAACGCATATGCAATTTACTGCAGAACTTTACTGATTGGACTTTCAGAACATTTGGCAAATTGGATATCTCATCCTGGTGGTTCTCCAGGGCGGATCATACTATGCAGACGATATTGATTGGGAGGATCCGGAATGGCCCAAGTGGTCACACACGTACAAAGCACCACGGGAGCGTTCAAGGCGTCTTGAAGAAGCAAATCCTCTCCGAAGGCAATACAGTCAAGACTTGTTGAACTTGGTGCATGCGTGTTTGAACTTCGATGCAGCCGATAGACCAACTCCACAGCTATTGTTACAAGCCATTGATCAATTTGCCCCCAACTATACTGAAGATATGGAACACTGGTAAGTGGACACTGGACCACTGTGAATTCATTCACATATAACTCCGCTAATCACTCTCCCACTTCAGGGGTACTGCAGCCTGGTTTGAGGAGAAGAACGCCGCCGCCGGTGGAAACGAGGGTCATGACTCGGAAGATGAATTCAGTGTCGATAGCGAGGGCAACCCGAGGCCCCTGCGACCCATAGGCATTGTCGAGAATGTCGTTGACAAACTTAAGAATCTCTTCTGTGTCCCTAAACCTCGCAGAAGAGATCGTCGCACCGGCCGAACCATTAGAGATACTTCGCCGTTCTCAAGGCATCGGATAGGATCCACGTCCTACAAGCGTCGTCAAAAGATGGTGGCCCGTCAGATTAGAGCAGGTCTTGAACCAACACTCAATCGCTATGTCAGCCCGGAATCAACCGACGATTTCTTTGTCCTCCAAGACAGCCTCAAGCTCGTTCATCCTAAACACACATCCACGGCTTTCGATTTCTTTGACACTCCGGATCCTGTCCCCACGAAGTACCGAGAATATATCGATGATGTCAACGCATTCTATGAGGAGAGGAGGCTGTTTGAAAGAAATCATCCTGCCGAGGCAGTTCCAGTGGGTACAGGAAGCCATAACTTCAGAAAGCCTGGACAGGAGGTGGGAGAAAGGCAAGTGAGTGAAAGAGCCTTTGAGAGATCCGTTGAAGCCATGGAAAGAGATGAAGAAGATCTCTCCTCGTAAGACTTGGAAGATGTGCGGTATGCTTGTTGTAATTCGCGTTGATGCAGTCGGTTTTTGATTTCTGGTTCACTTTAAATGCCTTTTTGTTGGTATTTTTTTTTCTTTTTTTTTGTAATCCGGCCCCATTTTCTGCCCTGTGCTATCCTTGGTTCCTGATGTTCCTCATGGACTGTTTTTGGGACGACCATTCGCAAGCCGCTTTCTACTTTACTGGCGAACAAACCCACTGAACTAGCTCTAATTGTACATATGCATCGCACGAGTAATAGGTCGTTGGAGCTGCAACCATGGGCTCTGCCTTGTCAATGCTCGTTTTGGGCGATGAGGAAGCAGGACCTGGATTGAGAAATGGAGAAGAATTGTGGATTTTCAAGGATCAGAACATGCTGTACTTCCCTACTCCAGACCCGTTTTTTGAAGCTGACGAGTATTGGACTGGGAAGACTCCCTAGCTCTTTCACCAACACGGTTGAAAAGGCCTATGCTAAGGAACGGGTTGAGCAATTTGGAATCACAGCATTGGAGGTCGACCCGGCTGGAACGCAAACCAACATCTGATACAGGAATGGTGAATGAACTGTATATTACCAACGAAGTCCCTGGGTCGTCTTTTTTTTCTTGTCCCTAGTATCAACACCAGAAAATCACCAGAATGTCACAAAAGACCAAACCATACAGCAAACAGAAACTCATAACTGACTGAGGCCGTTTGTGCCCGCAAATTGAATGTTCGAGTCGTGCTGAATAAAGCAGTCTGTAAACACAGGTGGTAAAGGCCGTCGCGAAAAAGAAAGAATATTTACAAACATTACTGACACTACAGAAGCAGCAGAACGCAAAAAGGCGAGTGGGCTGACAGAAGATATACAGATGGTATACAAGATATACTATACTAAAAATTACTAATTAAGAGAGCCAGAAGTAAGAATAAACATTCCCACCCTCAACTGTGGGATCGGGATATTGCAAGATCAGAAGTAACCTACTGACCCTGACCAAAAGGAGCATATGCAGGAGCAGCAACATTGTCACAAGAGTGCTGGACAACGAAGTCGGACTCGGAAGTGTTGTTATCAAGGATCACAGTACCATCGGGAGCAGTGATAGAGAAGGAGAATCTGACAGGACCGCCCTGTTGGCCAAAGAAGATGCGGAAGGGCAGGTAATCACCAGCTGTGAGGGTCTTGGAAGTCACGGCGTAGTTGGGCACGGGATAGCTGCAGCATGAAGCAATAGCGTCGGCGTTGGCTCTGGTCCAACCGCTTGTAGCCTTGTCTCCGAGCCAGAGGAAGACAATGTCGTCGGGGTCCGAAACAGTAAAGGTGTAGACACCAGAAAGCTGAGCAAAAATCTGTTTCATGTGTTAGCAAATCAAAATCCTTGTATGCTTTTGATCGCATTGATGACTTACGTAGCCGCGATGGTTCAAGATGAAGTATTGGGAAGAGACTTGTTTGCCAGAGTTGTAGAGCTCGATGCCTTGTGAGCGGTCAGAGTTGATGTTGATGCCGCCGACCTTGGTGGTGGTGCTAGTCCATGTAGGGTTGCGCTGTGCATATTTCTCGGGGTACACATTGTTGACCAAGTTACCCTCTTCATACTCAGGCATGCCGTAATAGGCGTATTCGATTCCCTTATTGCCGCATGTGCTGGGAATGGGCGATGCTGTTACGACGACAACTGATGTCTCCAGGGTAGTCTGCGTGGGAGCCTGAACAGTGACGATGGGGGCGGTACTGGTCGATGTTTGGGTGGCTTGAGTGACCAACATAGAGCAAGCGCTGGAGACGATCGAGGCGGGATACTTTGTCAAGACGGCAGGAGTAGACAGAGAGGAGACAGTCGAAAGAGCACGCTTGTCGAGGCTAGCAGTAGTGATTGAAGTTTTCACGACCGTGCTGGTGGCAATGGGAGTTACGGTGGTCGAAGGAGTGAAAGTAGCGAGCAGAGCACTATAGCCGAGAGCAGAAGAACAGAAAGGCTGGAGGGTGGCGTACTTGATGTCAACAGATGCTTGGTGAACGGCTCCATTGGTGTCGCCCTTCTTGGGGTCAAAGCCGGGGTTCGAAGCATTTGTAAAGGTGTACGAATATTCGATCATGTAGTGGTCGTTTCCACGATATTGTCCTACATTTTTAGCGTAGGCGCTTCCCCAACTTTCTGTGTAGCTGTTGCATGTCAGTCATTGCTGGACGCTTTGTATGATTCGGAACTCACAGTGAGCAGTATTGGCCCTGGACGTTGGAGGTCTTGTTCAGATAGAGCAGATAGGTGTTGAAGAAATTGCAGATCTTGACAGGAGAACCGTCTTTAGGAGGATGAGCAATGTTGTAAGCGTTTTGAGCCTGGCAGTGGGCAGCACAGAGAGAAGCATTGAAGGGACCAGCAGTGAAGATGCGGCTGCCCATGAAAGTATCATAACCTTCATGATCAAGAGGGGCGTTGATAGCAGCATTGCCGAGGTACTGGGCAGATGTGAAACCATCGGGGACAGCAAGACTGTTGTTCATGTAGCCGTTGGAACCTGCAATGACAACTCTAAGCAGCGTTAGCAGAGCCACCCTTTTGATGCCCCAGACGATACCTACTGGAATTTGTTGCGGTATTGACCATAGTTATTAGCATTAGAAAGAGAAACAGGTCCTCCCCACATGGCACATTTTATCATGGTGACGCTGTCAGGATCGGGACAAGCAGATGCAGGGTCGAGGCTGGGGTCTCTCTCGAAGTAGATGTTGAACGACATGCAACCATTGACAGCATTGCACTTGGCCGCACACTTTTCAGGGTCGTAAGAGCTGAGAGTGCTGTAGCCC
Organism: Aureobasidium sp. P6; assembly: GCA_003992365.1. Classification (NCBI taxonomy): domain Eukaryota; kingdom Fungi; phylum Ascomycota; class Dothideomycetes; order Dothideales; family Saccotheciaceae; genus Aureobasidium; species Aureobasidium sp. P6. The sequence continues at coordinate 99,341 of RZIQ01000074.1, read as the reverse complement.
AAGTAACCGTAAGCGTTGTTGGAAGCATTGGCGTTGGTGAAGGTGTTCGAGTATCCCAAAGGAACAGGAGCTGCAGAGGCTGCAGCGGCGAAAACAGCATTGGATGCAAAAGCAGATGCATTGTCTTCGGGAGTGCGGACGGCGTAGCTCGAAACTCCGGTAGGCTGAGGAGCACAAGCAGCTCTCTTCCCAACATTTCTTCGAACTGCAACAGGAGTTTGAGTGGCAATGGCACTGAGATCCACAGAGATAGAAGAGATATCGGATGTGGCTTGGGCAGCGATGGAAGTGACGTCGTAGCTAACACTTGAGGCAGTAGTGGTGTAAGAAATTTCAGGTTGTGCCAAAACCATATCAAGATCGATTTCCTGAGGAGCAGGCAGAGCTGCAGCTAAGGCTGCGAAAGCCGGAACGGCCAAAGAATAACGCATAGTGGATGTAGAGAATGACTAAGGTAGGAGAAAGATATGACAGAACGAGAGAAATAAAGAAGGAAGGGACAGGAAATACCTGATGATCAGAAGTGGATGATTTTTGCTATGGCTGGGAAGCACATGCTTCTTATATCGAGACCTTGGACCTACTCTGCTATACCAATGTCTTGTCTCCAGTCGATTCATCTCCACCAAGACTCGTGTAGTCGAGTGGGTTTGGAGCTCCAAGGGCTGCTATCCTCCAACTAGGAAAGAGGTAATAGATTAAGCAAGACAGATATGGCTGGCCACTGACCGAAGACGGGCTCGTGTATGGAAGAGGCGTCTGGACTGGCTCCGTAAGACTGCGGCAGTGACATCAATCTGCAGGCGGCGTGAGTCTGAGAAAGACACTCTGAGCATACAGACTCGGTGTGGAAGAGACTCCATGCTGTCGGAGCTCAATATTGGCGTAGCCCAGAGCTGAGCTGAACAATTTACGAAATCGAGACGGACGCTCCGAGCCACTAGTGAAGATCTCGCGAAGAGCCTCAATGGCGAAATACCTGCTCAGACCTTTACGTGGTCACTTTGCTTGTGTCAAGTCGGGAGATCGGTGTAGCAGAGGTGCATCAGTAATAAGAACAGGGTTTGTGGCTTGTGGGGGTTGTCTAGGCGAAATTTCTGTAGAGCCGGTCATATGTGTTGGCCTCACCAAGACACCCAGTCCGCACAGCTGAGAAGAACGCGTCGCTGTCATCTTTATCTTCACAATCAAGTCATTTTATCAGCACATCACGCATCTGGTATTGAGTCAGACGACGACAAATCTTTATCTGACTGTGCTTGATTGTGGTTGTCTTGACAGCCATTTTGTTCGGACGTCAGTCTTGACTCGCTAGATTCAACGGCTATAACACAGACCTAGCAGAGTCAAGTCCGTAAACGATTAGTCGAGGCGGCTTCATTTCCACTGGTGTACAAACTAGCTATTTGTTGCTATACATATACACGGCTGCTTCGCCTCATTGATCCTCTTGGACCATTTCGCAGTGTTCAGCTGAAGATGTAGATTGCAAAAGTGGAGATGTCCATGAGACATTGAAGCTCGAAAATCTGTTCTTTCGGACTGAGGTTGTCCACGCACAAAGGGATTCAAAAATTAAGCACACCATGCGGAGAGGCTGTAGTCACCGATCAACATCAGACTTGAGTATCAAACTCACAAGCGCCTGAAACATCGATAGCAACCAGCGTCGTGAGGCTATCTATACAGAGACCACGAATGGTCCGTTAAGTCTCTGTTCAAACTGTACCAGAACGTGGTGAGTAGAACGATCATAGCTCCAGTCGTTGTCTGCGCACTTGTTCCATTTGTGGCTGCCTCCATCCTCCTTCCACTTGGGTGCTTTGCCGGAATGTCCCTTCTGGCCAAGAAGAGTGACTTGAACAACACGATTGTCCTCAGCCTGGTAATCGAAGCTGCCAGAGACGCTGAGTATACCATTCTCGTAGTTTAGAATGATCTCCGAGGTAGCGTTTTGCTTGATACTGTCACCGTCATCAAGGTACAGCGAGCCACTAGCCTTTCCATCCCGACCAGGGGCAATAACAATGTTGAAAGGCTGTTTGCGAACATCAGTAGTGGTGTAACCAGAAGCGTTGCGCATAGGGATGATTGATCCACCGCGAATGTAAAGGGGGATATCGGTGAAATCAACATCTGAGATAGTGATGTTGGCACCAGTTCCTTCAACAGTCGCAAATGTCTTGAAGTCGTAGAAGCGATCATCAGGGAAATAGACATCTACAATCGTCGAGTTCTCCTCGGTAACAGGGGCAACCAGTATATCACGCCCATAAAAGAATTGCAGGTCAAGAGCAGAAGTTGCCTCGTCCTGAGGATATTGGAAAAACATAGGGCTGATGAGAGGAGTGCCATCGACACTCTGTTTGTACATCGCAGTGTAGATGTAATCGAGTAACCTGTAGCGGATATCGATTGTCTTGCGAGCAGACTCTGCAACAGTCTCCCAGAGATAGAACTCTTGCGGGATAGAACTATCGCCATTGTGGTTTCTGTAGAATGGATAGAAAGCACCAAGGGAAGCCCAGCGAGCACACAATGTCTCGGTGGTGTTGCCACCAAAGCCGCAAACATCGCTACCAACCATGGGTATTTGATAGATTGCAGCGAAATCTAGCATACCCTGAATTGATTGGCGGTAGAGCTCCCAGGTAGACAAGTTATCACCAAGCCATTTGCCAACTGCTTTTCCGGCGCCCGCAAAGGTCGAGCGAGTGATGAGCAAAGGTCTCCTTCCAGGTCTGCGTGCTTCAAGTGCATTTCTCGAAAATGTGCTCATCATAGTACCGTACAGATTGTGAACATCTAGCTCTGCATGGCCATCGTAATGGATGATGTCTGTATCCAGAGTGTTGTTTGACACACCACCGTAGGCTTCCACAGTATTTGCGTTGTCAATCTGGTAGGGTGGTGCGAGAAGACTTCGATTAGGGATGCCAATTCTTTGAGATGTCTGACGCTTGTCGAGAGGAGAATACTGCAGACCGACCGAGCGTTTGGTTGGCTTTTGCACATCAACCGAGCGCTTGGTTGCACCTGGGTCAGACGCAGGAGCGAGCCATGGCGGAGCATATGCAAGATCATCAGGAGGATATGGGCTACTAGAATTGGGTTGGAATGCCTCAGGAAAGCCCGGGATAGGACGGGGGGCAGATCTGATCTCTGGTCGGGTAGGGGGAAACCCACGATCCTCAGCGCTCGCTTCTGGGTTCGATCCAAAGTAATTGAAATTCGCGGCCTCATTCATATCCAGCCATAGTGCATCGATATCGACACCAGTTTCAGCATCAAAGAACTCTGCAAACTCGTCTGTCCAGTATTGTTGGGTGTCTGGGTGAAACCAATCCGGAAATGCGGTAACGCCAGGCCAGACGACGCCCTGGTAAATCGACCCATTTTTCTGAAGAAGAATACCTTGATCACGAGCACGAATGAAAGATTCATAAGGAAGTCCATATTCGCGTTCAGTTTGATAGGCCATAGCTGGATCGACCATGACAATGTAATGTTGATTGTGCTCATGAAGATAACTGACATATTCGCGAACCCGGGCGAGAGGGAAGCGATCTGGATCAGTCGTCATGATGAATCTTTCGAACATGTAGTCTATGTCCGTCCACATAGTCTCCAAAGGGATGGCAGAGATGCTGTAATTATATATGACCTCAGCGATGGCGTAAAAGTCACGGTATCCGTAGCGACATTGGTGGAAGCCGAACCCCCAATACGGCATCATAGCGGCTTTCTGCGTGACGCTACTATACTCCTGGGCAACCTCAATAGGGCTTGGACCATCCAGGAAGTATAAATCAATAATGCCTCCCAGTGTGTTGTACTCAAGGTATTGAGAAGAATCGGCGTCAGTCTTGTTAATTTTGACATCCATACCAGAACTGGAAAGAAGGAACACGCCATGAGTACCCTTATCTATTCTGTGGTCGAAGTAGATTGGGTGATTGCCCTAAGGTAGGTAAAGTTAGTGAGGTTTCTAGCAAAAAAAGTTTCCAACATGCGAGCGACTGATACAACCACTTTTGCCAACAACGACTAGCACGGTACTAGTAGTCTGGCATTCATCGGCTTGCTGCTTACATATAAATTGGTTCCTGACGGAATACCATAGGCATCTCTCGACCAAAGCGTGCGGGTGTAGTCAGTAGTGTTGAGGCGGAGAGAATCAGAGTGTTCTCCGAGACCATATATGTTTGGCCGCTCCGGAAGCGAGGTACGAAGACGAAGATACTGGTCCTCAAATACGACATGCGAGTTAGAAGTGTCGAAAAGTATCTCTCGGTTCGATTTGCGTGTGATCTTGAAGCTGAAAGGAGATTCTGTCATAGAGAACTCGAGAGTAGCGTCTTCAGCGGACACTGAATTGTTGGCATCTGGTGTAGGGAAGACACTAGTAGGAACTTGATATGCAATCTGACCCTCATCCTCGATCTTCACATGTAGTCGCTTTTCTAGAAGTCGTCAGTCTTTGAACAGCTTATAAACATATACTAGAAGCTCATCCACATACTAGAATCGTAGTTCACAGCAAGACGAAGGCTTGTGATGTCGGCTCCATATACGTTACAAGCCGGTCCAGCCAACGTCAATTTGGCAGTAAGTCCAGTCTCTGTATTGACAATGTCCGAAGCCGAATACCCAGGACAATCATCAATGTTTCCGGCTGCTTGTCGTCGAAGCACAGCGGCTCCAGAAACGCTACGCAACAGCGCGAGTCCGTAAAAGGCCTTAAGCAGCATTTTCGAAAGGTAAAGCCTGTCCCTGCGAGTATGACGCTGGGGAGTTGATTCGTATTTATATTGACATATTGTAAGCAGCACAGCCGCTAAAGCACACCCTATTGACAACATTGATCATGTATATGCGGCGGTTCTTTCGGAGACTCCTTGCGTACGCCCAGGTTGCACTCTACATTATCTTGAAGCTTGAGAGCTCCGCTGCCATTGTAACGGGTCATCGCCGGGTGGCAGAAACGGCAAGGCACGATGCTAAGGTTGGGGAGGGGAATTCACACCTGCGTAGGCCAAGAGATCGGAACATGGATATTTGAGCGATTTTGACTTCGACGAGGTGAGCCAAGACGACCGCTCGTTCGTATACCACACGCGATGATGCTTCCTCATGCTTTGCATGCTGCGAGGCACGGGTGATCGTGAGACTGCGGGAATGGCGGCTGGTAATATTTGCCCAGATTTCTCCTCACAAAGTGGGGAGGAGGAGTAATTTTTATACCCCTCCCTTCGGGCACTTGGCGACTGGTTTCTCCAGTAAACATGCTTTTATACCTGAAAGCATCCTGCTTTCGCTTGGATGAGCTGCCATCATGCACGTCTTCCAGGGAAAGTGTTTGACGTTGTCTGAGGTAGGTCTGACAGAGTGCTTTGTAGGCCCAGCGTCTGTCCTTGCTCTCCACTGCTTCTTACACATCTTCGCAAACGTACTCTGCAATAATTCACTGCTAGGTTTACGAGAGAGAAGGGTGACCAATGCTAGGTCTGTACTGTATAAAGGCTTTGAAATCTTCGGCCGAGCTGTCAAGAATGCGATTTTCGCACGTGGTTGAGTACGGCCTCGGATGCATGCAGCAACTTCTTGCAGTCAAGACTAGCGAGGACAGTGGAGAGCCGTCAGGATCTCCACTGTACATTATTTCTGCAGCGTGGCGTCCGTGTGTGCATGCCACTTGATCACCTTTGTGGTCTGATCTGGATCCTTGGTTGCTCGCTAATCACACTTGTAATATCCTCGAAGCCACCGAACAAGCAGTCCTGGCGGGCTGAGTGACAAGCTAACATGGGTATACGGAGTCTTCAGCAGCAGTGATGACTATCTTTCCCGTACAAAATGATGCCCCATCATCATAACAACTATTTGTTATGCCAAACTGGTCATGTCGTAACTATACATGTTGTTGGTGAAGGTGCAATCGTGTCGAAAACCATTTCCCATAGGAAGACCCGGTCCATAAATCAACATTCAGTATCCTTAGATACTTAGTGAAGGAGGTCGGATATTCAAAATGGCAGTGTCAATCACACTTCAAAATCCATGACCAAAAGTTCCCTACTGCTCCCTGCCGTGCGCGTAAATACGCTCAGAACACCATCGCCTTCGACAAGCCTCGCTCGATCAACATTGGGTTCGCCATCGTACCCATCTCCAGACCACAAAACTTCAAAACCAGAATAGCCTAGATTATCCTTCGTCCTCCGCATCAATCTCAAGCTTGTGTCAGTGTTTCCAGGAAGGAGGAAGTAAATGTTCCTGCCGGTAGAGTCACTGACGATGCAGCCGCGAGAGCCCGTCTCCGTAGGTACCACACTGGGAATGGCTGTAGAAGTCCATTTGCTAGTAGCAGAGTCGCGAAGGTAGTGTCGCCATTGTTCTATGCCAGAAGTGTTGTCTCTGTTGAGCACATGGAAGTCGCCAGTCACAGGACTTATGCATTGAGATTCTTGGTTCATGAAACCACTGTGTTTTGGGATCCTCTGCACAGCAATATCTCTGGCAGATGGAACGATACCTGCTGATCGGTCGTCAAGATTGGCGATTATATCACCACAAGAATTGTACCATGTTATCCCGCAATCATCACTGTATGCGTAGTTCAAGTCAAAGTTGTTCTCGGGCCCGTTCGGCCCTGCCTGTGCCTTATGTGCAATGTTATCAAGATCATCAGAACCCTCATAGGCAACAAAATCGCGATATGTCCAGCTCACATGCAACTTTCCTTGCGAAAAGGACAGTCCGTTTGGATATGGGTTGTTATTGATGCCCACAAGATACGTTCCACGTGCAGAGTAAGAATGAGCATCTGAGGAGTACAGAAACATCATGTCCGATCCAGCACCAGCTTTGCCAGTTCGAGCTTCGAAGATAAGATCTTCGCCTGCGCTAATGAATCGAGGGTATGATATGCTGCTGAAGAGACTTGACTCAAGTCCAGGCAGATGATTCTGGACGGTATTGAAGAGAGATGCAGTCCAGGAGTGAGCTGTAGGATTGGATGCAATGCCTAGCTTAGAGATTCTGAAGTGCAGATCGTCGCAGTGATGGTCAAACGAGACGTGAATTGTTCCATTGCCGGAGCATACTCCAATACTGATTGTGTTGTGGCCATCATCCGTGGTCTGGTCGTAGTCATCAAACACGAGAGTCTCCCAATTCTGGTTTGGCCGGGAAAGATCTCGCCGCGCCAGAGTAACATGCCGGACAGTTTCTGGGTTATTCGTTGCCGCTGTGTAATAAGCAACGTATTGAAACTGGTTGAAAGTCGTTATCGCGTCCTGTTGAAAAGCATTCGCGTTGAGCCGGCAAACGGTATTGGGATCTTGTGCAAGCACCGACACGTTTGGAGATACTTGGTTAACTTCCATAGTCAAGAGCGATATCTTCCAGCAAGACTCTCTTGAGGATTTTGGAGAACTACCCGTAGTTACATGATGGCTGGTGGAGGAGATATTGTGGTGGTGTCGGGACATCTTGGAGCGAGGTGGCCGCCGATCTAGCGGGGAAGCCGAGCCGTTGACTCTGATGGCTGTTCATGATGAAGGAGGACAACTCCGAGACCACACAAGGAGTATACAATCCTTTGCAGGCCCAGCGTAGACCGGCTGCAACTTCAGCATGAACTTTGCGATGAAACACTGACCTATAGCACCATACGTTGTCAAGAAATGAGCCCATGTACTTCTCAGGCAATTGTGTCTCTTTGGGCGAAATTTAAGTCAGAAGATAGTATGCTCTGCGATAGCTACTTTTGCCAGCAGTCAATCTCGGACGGAGAAAGTGGGAACATGCACTAGATCAAGGGGGTTCATGCCACACGCGAAGTTATGAGACTCACTGACAACTAATGAAGACCATGAAAGAGCAATACTGCATGTTGTTGCCCAACAACAGCGGATAACGTGCTCGAGGTACTGTGTTGCAAGCTCGAAGAATGTTTGGCTTAAAACGCTTATTGGCTCCTTAACAGAGTGGTCTGTAAACACGTTATTGTTCGTTTTCTTGTATGCGACACCCATCGAGGCTTATTGACACAATGCAAGAATCATCTCGGAGAAGACTCTTGAGACTCTGTCATCATCGACGGGAATCTGATGGACTGAACACTCAGGCGAGCAGTGGGGGGAGCATAAACTTGTCCAGGAAGGACGAACAGCCAAGGAGGTTTAGCTGGAGCTCTAGTACGAGTGTTAAGAGCAGGTTCTCTTGTTGATCTTGGTGCTGTCATGGAAGAAGTTGTTGCCTCGGCGAAATCTCGAATCTCGATCTTTAAGGAGTAACTTGTGCTGGGTAGCCGAATATGAGGAGCGAATCCTCCACCTTCATCTTGTCGCTTGCACGTCTTTACCGTCCCTGCTCATGCGAGTGAGTGATGATGCCGCGGGCCGCGTCACCCACAATGACATAACCTTGCTGTCGTGATGGCGATGGACGACAGCGGAAGGTCGTGCTTGCTCAGGGGAAGTGCTGAAGGGAGAAGGAGCTGGGTTGATCTTTACACAAGCCTTGGCGTCGGATGCTTCGTTCCACCTTCGACCACGCCCAAAGTCATGCAGGAACAATGTCTTTCTCAACCACAAACCACTTGTGCTTCTCGATCGTCTTCCTGGGCCGCCTTCCGGATACTATTTTTTCCTCAACTCTGTCGATTTGATTCTTGTTCCTGATGACCCCACAGCAGATCCCCAGCCAAGCACACGGCATAGAGACATAGGGCTTTTAGACTTCTTTGACATAATTCGTTCATCCTATTCAACTTTTCGTCATACTACCCACATTCGTATTTGCACGTACCGAATCCAACCTCTGACATCTTGTTACTGGTCCCAATGGCAACACGATCTTCAGCATCGTCTCTGCCCGTCCCTCCTCGGCCCAGTCGCCGGAATACACGGGATACGGACAGCACCAACCCACAGCAGCGCTCTGTATGTATCTGCGCAGGTTTGTTCTGATCCATCTCATTCAAGCTCATCCACATCTTTGAGAGGTGATGATTCAAAGCTTGCAGGACACATGTTTGATTTATGAGGTCTAAGTCTGGAGACCTGATCAATGTGTTCAGTATGAGGTTCTGGAGGTAACATCTGCTCACAGACCTGTATCTCACCCTTGACATCTCTGTTGTTGGGATCGTTGATCTGAATCAGTTCACTGCAACCCATGTGGATAACATGAGCTCAAGAGTCAAGGTATCCCCCCTTCCTAGAGCGATGTGCTCGCCAGATCCCAAGCCTCCTCCACTCTCTAGCACTCGAGCCAATGCAAAGCCGCAGTCCACATTATGACGATCAGGCAAGATCCTCCGCCATCCAGTTTCTGGTTGTGTACTCCGACTATGACATCTGTTGGAAAGTGGTTGGTGATCATCGTCGATACAACAATTTGACCATGCTTTCATTCTGTGAGAAACGATGTATAAAGAGGTCCTGCTCAACTCTCATTGTCCTCTATCATCATCGATCAATAATTGTCTACTCTTGAGACAATAAGAGTATCTCTCAATCTTTCCGATATCTTTCGTTTTTCTTTACCTTCGTTCACAGTACTATTTCGCTGTCGAAAGTCCGAAATGAAGTACACATTCCAATCTCTGGCTCTTGCCTCGGTCGCATCTGCACGCGTCCTCCAAAACAGACAGTCCTCATGCTGTTTCGGTATCGATGTCGCTGGTGATGGCGTCGAGGGAGGCTCTCTCGGCCAGATCGGTGACGGCCAGAACCGCTTTGGCCCTGGCCAGTCCGGAGCCACATACTGCATCAACAATGGACAGATCACCGACAAGAACGGCAGAGGATGTGTTGTTACTGGCCCAACACACCAATTCCAGTGCGACCAAGGTGCTTCTCCCACTGGTGGCTTCTCCGTCTCTTCTTCCGGCGAAGTCGAGTTTAACGGCGATGGCTCCTTCTACGCTTGCCCCGTCGACGACGAAGGCAACTACAACATCTACACTCAGCCCGTTGACAACATGCCCAAGTGTGTCAAGGTTGGCCTGACCAGCGCTGATGGTACTTGTGCTGCTCCTTCATCGGCTGCAGCCTCTTCGCCTGCTGCGTCTGCTACCACTGCCGTCTCCGTGTCGACTGCAACTCCTGCTACTTCGCTCTCTGTTTCCACTGAGCACTGCGAAGCATCGACTGTCGTAAAGACCGTCACCCAGCAGAACAATGTCACTGTTCCCGTTACCCACTATGAGACTCAATATCAGACTCAGACTCAGGAGCACACCGACACTGCCTACCAGACTCAGACTTCTGTCCAGCAGGTTCCTACCACAATCTACCAGACTCAGACTCAATACAGAACCATCAACGAGACCCAGACCGTCCCCACCACCGTCTACAAGACCCAGGAGGAGACCACCACCGTTGTCAGAACTGAGGAAATCACCTCGACTGCTGTTCGTACTGAAGAAGAGACACAGACTCAGACTCAAATTCAGACCCAGCCTCCCGTCACCGAGGAGGTTACCCAGAGAACTACCGTCGAGCAGCCCACCACGATTGAGCAGCCCACCACCGTTCGCCAATCTGTAACTGAGACCACCTTTGTTGAGCAGCCTCCTGTTACTCAGTCGGTCACCGAGCAGGTCACGACATCTGTTGCTAAGCCCACCACCGTCGAGCAGCCCATCACTATCTCGCCATCTCCTGTCACCGAGACAAAGACCTCGTCTGTCCAGCAGCCCTCCGCCACTCCTTCAGGAACCGGAAACTGCCCTCGTGATCTCCCTAACATGGACTCCTACCTGAAGCCTCGCCTGATCATCCCCGTCGACAGCAACAGCCCCGATACTGCGTACGGTACTCAGTACAACGCCTACATCGGCAACGGCAACAGCACAATCTTCGACTTTGACATCCCCCAGAGCTACAAGGGCAAGCAGTGCGAGGTCATCTTCACCTACCCCGCCCAATCTCAGCTCGAGACCTCTTTCGTCTCGGAGTCTGGCAATGGCGGCATCCAGTTCAAGCAGCTGAAGGAAGCTGCCGACGAGAAAACCACATTCAACAACCAGCCTGGCGTTGCCAAGGACTTTGGTGAGAAGGGTGTTTCTACCGGCAACGCTTACTCCATCACCACCGGCGACTGCGCTGTTGGCCAGACCATCTCCTACGAGCTTACTGCCACTGGCGACAAGCAGGTGTCGTTCTTCCAGGATTGGAACCCATGCCCGATCGGCTTGTGGGTCGTCGCCAACTAAGAGTATGAAGCTATGTCTTCATGGGTTTGAAGCCAAAATTTCGAGTTCTGGATTGGGAATTCAGGATATGACGATTTGGGGAGTATGAAGCATCCCAAGCCAACTTATGACTTTCCTTTATACATTCGCCTTTTGTATTCTTATTTATATAGATCCAGTATAGTGTAGTGTAACCTCACTGTATTATTTTTGCATTAATTCACATCCAACTCTTGACCGATTTAGAGCGTGAGGCCGGTACGAGAAGGCATATCTTGCAAATTACTGATAGTTGTACCATAATATCACCTTGTACAGCATTGTTTCCAGAAACATCAAGATAGGCCTGAAAACAAAAGCCTTTACTCAGCAATCATAGACAATGCTACAACCCATCGTGACAGTTCAGCTCGGTCAAGTCCGCTACATGTTTTTCATTTGACTGACTTTGCACTATTACAGGCTTGAATCTCACCCACAGGAGACTTCCAACGTGACACATGAATCGAAAGGAAGAGTTCAATGGTCCGAAGTCGCTCATAGGAAGTTTTTAGTTTCTTACGCGAGTTTCCTACTGCCAGCAGTCTGTACAAAGTGATGCCAGCCTAAGCAATCGAACATCACGGCCCACTTTTGCCTTCCACGCGATACTCGACTACTCACTTTGAGAGTTCGGCTCTGTCAAGTCTTGTACATATCCTCCAAGTACCCCACCATCCTTTTCTTGAGTTCTGTCAATTCTTTTGCAGTGACTCGAGGCGACCATTTTGGTCTTTCTCCCTGCACGTCCATGACCTTTCCCTCACCCGATTCGGCAGCTTTGTCAAATTCCGGTAGAATCAAAGCAGCATGTGTACCGAAGAAGGGCACTCCCAGGTGCTTGAGTACTTGCGACATCGACTCGTTCATGTCGAGTTGTGCTTTGTAGAGTTTTTGATCAAAGGCGGCGAGTTCGGCTGCTTTTTCTTCTGCAGTTTGTGGTGTCGATGGAGCGCCACCTCCGACTGATTTACTGTTTGAAGGTTAGATCGGAGAGGAAATATGAGACAGCAGACTCACAGAATGCTTTGTAGCTCATTCGAACTGGCAGATCTTTTTGCTTGCATCTGCTTGAGTGCTTGTCTGCTCGAGTACCTGCAAAACCGTCAGCTTGTTGTTTTATTCTCAAGGACAGGGTTTACACACCATTGCATCTCGTTTCTTTTTTGATCATTAATCAACTAAAGATCCAGCATCAGTAGTGCAACCAAGACAAAAAAATATCGCAAGACATACACCTCGAATCTTGTCGGCGAATAAGGGGTTCTGGGCGGCAATTTTGGTAACACATCTCAAGCCAGCAGACCACTCTGTGATAGTTGCAGGATCAATGATGGTCTGTTCTTGTTGCAGTGGGGTGGATGTCCTCTGTGGTTGCGGATGCAATCTTCCTTGTGGTTTGACTGGTTGAAAGACTGCAGCTTGAGGGTTATAAGAGCTTGAGGGAGGATGGTTAGTCTGCTGATGGAGACCAGGTTGAAAATTCGATGAAGAATGTGATTGTTGACGGCCTTGTAATCGTGGATCTAAAATTGCTGGACTTGCGGGTAGGGGTGGTGATGTGTGTTGTTGTTCGTGCTGCTGCTGAGGAGCAAATTGTGCAAGCGTGGCAAGTATAGAGGCCAGTCCAGGAGGCACGGTTGGATCTGACATGTTTTGTGATCTCTCGTTTTCCAAACAAATATCTGGGTTTGTTTGATGATTTTGATGGATGAGTATACTTTAGAGTGAAGAGCAGGCAGAGGAGCAGTGCTGACCGAAATGGTTAGCGTTAGGGCTTGAAAGGCAGCGGAAGCAACGAACCGAAGCAACGCCAAGAAGCCATGATCATGCAAGAAGTTGCGATTCCTCGACATCATTGAATTTTGAGAGCTGAGACTCTGCAACATTTGCTTCCGCCAACCGTCCATCTACTCGACAAAAATCACATACAAAGACTGTCACCGGAGCGTACATCTCGAGCATCTCCTAATTTCTGTTGGCCACAACTCGCAAGAATGGCGCGGTCAGCATCGGATGCCACCCGCTTCACAGCAACCACCCCATATGCCAGTGCCAAACCCCAGGGCCAATTCAACCCGACTCCTGTGCAGATGGGTCGTGCTGCCCCTTCTGGAGAAACGCCCCAGCAAAAGATTGCACGATTAAGAGCTGCAGCTGCCCGGGCACGAACGGGCAAGGAATCGACTTTTGATTCGATCGTTAGAGTAGGAAGAACATGGGCAGACAGAGCACACAGATTGACTGCCTATTCACTGATAGGCTTGACCGGTATGCGCTTTGCGTTCCTGCCACCTTGAAACCCTTGTCCAGACAGGCAAAGATTGAAAGCAGTGGGATTTCCGAGAGCTTTGGACAATAGACTGACTTGATCACGCAGTCGTTTCCGGAGTGACTGCCTCTTTCGCTATTGGAGATATGCTCATGCACAACCGCCGCAAGCGTAACGAGTGGCTCGCCGATCAACAAGCCAAGCACCAGGTCAAGATCGATGAGGCTCGTGTGGCCTTCAACCAGGGCATCGCCGACGAAGATCAAATCCTGCTTCTCAACCAGGAGCGTACCAAGAACGAAGCAGCCGCATTGAAAGAGAAGAGCCCTGGCATGATCAGCCGCATTTTCTCTTCAGGACCAAAGGAGGAGCCAAAAGGAGGAAACTTGGGTGCCGCCGCACGAGCTGCTACAACAGAGGTCCAGGAAACCGCAACTGCTGCAAAGGAGAAGGTCAAGGATATGGGTATCGTCAAGGCTGTCGAAGACAAGGTCGAGGAGCACAAGTGGCAGAAGCCATCAACAGTGGGCGCAGAAGCCATCATTGGTGGACCGCTAGACAGAGAGGCGGCAGCTTCAGTTCAGGCTGTGCAGGAAAAGTCAAAGAGCTGGACAAACTGGCTGCTGAGGAGGTGAAAGTCATGCGTCACGAATGGGTTCAGTCGCTTGTAAGAATATAAAAACTTGTACATTTCTGGGCATCATGCCAAACAATCTTGATATCATCATCAATTGCCATTCTGAGCAACAGGATTATAGCTGTGCCGATTCCGTAATTTCTAGCCAGTGTCAGTATTGAACAATTTATACATGAAGAAAAGAGTACACACTTCGAGATAGGTTTCCGCGTACGGCCTGACAACAGCCCAGATCAACAAGCCGCAAGTGACAAAGATAAAGGTAAAGACAATCATCTGATCTTTGGCCGAGTCTCTCTGGAAGCAAGTTGTAAAGACATCATCGTCTTTGGCGTCCTTGCAGATGGGCAGGTTATATGAAAGACAGAACTGTCTGTTGCAGTCGGTGCATGTTGCCTTTTTTGCCGATGACTCGCCGGGGATGTCGGTCAAAGGGATGATTGTGCTGTTGCTGAAGCATGTGCATTTGCAGAACGATGTTGCAGCTGAGAAGGGACGGTTATGGGTCAAGTTTGTGTGACTGCGGTAGTACTCTGCTTACATGCACACAAAGCCGGCACTATCAGGGCCAGCCAGACCAAGAGGAGCTGTAGCCGTCGCTTCATATCTACCGCGAATCTCGAGATTGTTGATCTCCAGACACAGCTGTATTCTCATTGTCAATCACGGGGACACGAGTATGAGGATGGACGCGCTCTGCCAAGCCACGGAAGTGTGGGGAAGAGCGAATCGGAGCGGCTTTTCATATCAACCAAAGCCATCATTTTCTTGCCGAGCTGCTTGCTGACCGCTGCATCTGCTTTGTCGCAATGGCAGAGACGGATCGCATCCGCCTTCACATATCTCCTTTCAACGCCACTCTCTACGAAAACATCATTCCCAAATCTCTGCAGCCAAACGCGACCAACGTCTCCTTCCACGAGGTGCAAACTTTTCCCGAGCGAGGTTTTGGTTTTGTAGAGCTACCAAGAGCCGACGCCGACAAGTTGCGCAAGAAGCTCAACGGTGCGACACTGCGAGGTCAGAAGATGGCCATCCAAGAAGCGAAACCTGAAAAGAGGAGACGACGCGACAAGGATGACGCAGGGAACGACCCTGAAGAGAAACCGCGTAAAAAGGCAAAAAAGGAAAAGTCGACCAAAAAGAAAGACAAGGAGATTGTCGGATTCGAACTACCTGATGAGAGACAAGTGAAGCGCGGATGGACTGAAGAGCCTGGAAAACATCACAAGGATAAGAAAGACAAGGCTTCAAAGAGCACCGACAAGAAGGACAAGACGCCCAAGAGGGAAAAGTCAAAGTACTCATCCAAGCCCGAAGTTCTGTTCAAGCAAAAACTGCCAGAGTCGGTCATGCTGGCACAAAAGGCTGAAGGCAAGGAAAAGAAGAACAAGAAGACAAAGCATCCCAGAAACATCACCATTATACATGAGTTTGAGAAGAACAAGCCTGTCCCATCCTTCTTGAAATCCGAAGTTTCGACAAAGGCAACTGCTACGAGTTTTGTGCCTGCAAAGGGATGGGTGGATGCTGAAGGAAATGTCGTCGAGGAGGTCAACGTCAAACCGAAGAGGGAGGATCGTATCGCCAAGATGAAGGACACCCCTGTCGAGATCAGAATCAAGCCTACCGCACCAAAGGAACCCGCTTTGCACAAGGACATTACCGCAGGTGCAAAGGCTTTGGGCCACGACGCATCGAGTGATGACAGCTCGGATGTAACATCCGAGAGTGACGAAGACACGAGTGATGACAGTGACGATGATGAAGAGGCCGAGGAAGAGAAGGAAGCCGAAAGAGAAGAAGTTGCAGACGAGATCAAGTCAGGTGCCGAGGAAGTTGCTTCTCTGGGACCAGAAGCTCAAGAGGAAGCCGCACCTGCTATGGAGTCTGAAGCAGAATCTGCACCATTAGAATCGGAAGATGAATCAGGGTCTGATGAAGAAAAGTCTACACCTTCCGAAGAAGCCTCGTCACCAAAAGTCGATGCTATGGACGTCGACACAGCTTCAAAACCCAGCACACCACCTCGCGAAATTCACCCCTTGGAAGCCCTCTTCAAGAAGAAGCCAGCCACTGATACCACGCCTCGTCCTGCTCCTATCAACACCTCTTTCTCTTTTGGCATCACCGACGATATTGACGAAGACATGGACGCCGATGCCGATCTTGCATACCCTTCAACCCCTTATACGCGCACTCGTGACATCCGCTCTGCTGCACCGACTCCCGACACCGCTGCTATTGGAAGAAAGTTTTCGTTCAGCTTCGCAAACCAGTTCAACGATGAAGATGTCCAAGAAGGCTACGAGGACGAGGAGTACGACAATGCAAATCAAGAACCTCTTGGCGTCAGAGAGAAAGAGGGTAAAGAAGGAGAAGAAGAGACTGAATTTGCAAAGTGGTTCTGGGAAAACAGAGGTGACAGTAACAGAGCTTGGAAGAAGCGCAGGCGAGATGTCATGAAGCAAAAGAGACAGAGAGAGAACAGAAGAGTCAGCAGAAGAGTCGTTTGATAGTCATGACTTGCTTGGCGGATCAATACCAAACCAATAACCAAAGGCCTGTCGCCCCACGCATTCTTGATCATACATTTCAACTCTCCTCCCTCGGTCATGACAACATTGCATCCTCTAAGCTCTTTTCCCTCAAGCTGGCATGATCTGCTCCAGCTGGCTAATGTGGTCACCGTGTTTTAGCCTTGGGTTTACCAGCCCTGCGCCTTGAGCTTGGCTCTTGCCTCTGCGCTGAGACTCTCCATCATATCATCCCTCTGCTCCTTGCGCTTGGCTCGGAAGTCACTGAGCACCTTTTCCAGCTTCTTCCCTTCTTTGGACCTTGGGATTGGCTTTGCGGAGCCGGTGTTGGAGTTGTTGTTATTGTCAGGCATTGTTGTTTGTGTTGTGATTGAGAGTGTTCTGGAGGAAGTTGATGCTTTGTTGAGATAAGGTTGGTTGATTTGGTGTCTGGGAGAATTTAGTTTGCAGCTTGAAGAGTAAGTAACAGGAAGAGCTGCAGGCGGATTTTATGATGTTGGTTTGATACTGACATACGAGCGTTGTTACATGTAACATGACTTGTGGAAGACATCGAACCAAAAAGATATGGAATCAAGAAACTGAATCAAGACAGTCCAGAACAAAGTCAGACAGTATTGGATATGAGAGTGAAACAGGTTTAAAAAGGCTATCAATTGCGTTGTTGCTATGTTTACAAGGTCTCAGCCAGTGTCAGTTTTATGATGATTCCAAGTGCTCTTTTCTGATCCAAAAACGCCATTGTTCGATATTCCAACCAGTGTTGAGTATTTAGACAAGTTCAAGGTTTGTTAGACAGCACTCGCTGCACAATGCATTTCCTGTGTGGAACTATAACGACCCTTGTCGAAGCTCATTGGATCCAAATCAATTCTTTCTTGATACATCTTCACCTGCTTTACTCAAGCCTAATCCAATCACCCCCATCGACACTTGTACGATACATCCTTTCTTGAATTACTTCTGGTGGATTGATTCTACCCACCATGTCCTCTTCGTCATCCTCAAACCCAAAACCCACCACTTTGAAACGACCTATCCCTCGAGCCATCCAGGAGATCAAAGAAGAAGCTAGATACTTCCGTACAGACGCCACAAAGGAAGGCACAGTCAAAGGCCAATTGACAGAAACATCAGCAAAGGAGTTCATTGGTGTCTTGAAGAGGCAGAAATGTACCACCGTGGATGATTTGATTGCTAAAATCTCAGGAATCAATTTATAATTCTATTTTTATGAAGTGGAGATAGAGAATGAGACGAGCAAGAGAAATGTTGTACTGGTTTTTGATTGTTTCTACTGTTACAAATCTGTTCGTTCCCACAAGATAGAGGGAGGACTTCACTGGCTTCGCAACTTCTGTCAATTATTGAATTTGTCTCCAATCCGTCTGGCCTCTGAATCTGCTGGCCAACCAGCGTGCTCTCCTCTCATTCGACTGCCACCTAGCGTGATGCTCCCTCAAACCTAGCAACACGAATCAGAGACACAATGGCACTTTGAATATGGAGTCTAAAGAGTGAATATGTAGACCACTATTAGACGTGGAACATTTGCATCCTGCTTTCACATCAAAATAACACAATCAGAAAACAAACAAAACCACAATTCCGAAGCAAAACCTGATTGGGGATACATGATTCATCGCCGTCGTCCGAGCAGGGACAATGGTATGGCTGCCGAGCATTTGCGCAATCTCAATTCTGTATGTGTCCAGTATACTTCTCCCTTCTTCTTCCCCTTAGACACTCAAAGATCCAGATAAAGACGTTCAAGAAAGCAAGACCAGTGGCAACCCACGTCAAGGCCATGAACTTGTTGCCCTTCTGAGCCTCCACTCCAATGTCTTTGCCATGTTTGTTGATGACGTGACTTGCTTTGACGGCCACTGCAATAGTGATAGCACTTGCTAGAAGAATAGACATGAAAGCAAGGATCCACAGCGAAATGTCGATGAAAGCTGACAGTCGTCCATTGAGAAAGAATGAGACGAGAGAGAAGGCAGTGGCGATAAAAAGTAGACCGGCGGCTATACAGTAGAGTATGAAGGCGGCTTTTTGTGCAACCCTGAGGGCGCGGATGCCATTGTCGACCGCGTCAGGCCAGTGTAAATCTTCAAGACTGACTCCAATGCCAGATCTGTTGAGCTCACGTTCGAGTGCTTGTGTCGGGTTGAACCTGAAGAAGGCAGTATGGTTACTACAAAAAGTGACATTTTGGTCGATGCTGGACTTTGTGACAGTGGCGTTGGGTAAATTGGTAGGTGTGTAGTAGCCGCTGCAATAGTCGAGAAGATGTGCTGAGTAGAAGTCATGAAGGCCCAAGTCTTGAGCGAATGAGTTAAGCTTGTCGTTGAGGCTGCTCTCAATGCTATTGGTCACATTGTCCCAAATTGACTCGAAAATATTGGAATCTGAATCTGTGGAAGAGGTCGTGTTGAAGACATTGGCACCGATGCGTGAAGTGTTTAGAGTGACGATCGCATAGTCCTTTGGAAGTTTAGTAAAGGCATGAGCCGACGGTCATCAGAAAGTACTAACCTCCATGAAATCTCTCTTACTTCCGGCAAAGATGCATAGCATGGTCAGCACGAAGGCTGCCAGGCCAAAGACTACCGGGATGAGCGCTGTTGGTCGCATCTCGAGACATGTACGCTTTCAATTCTACAATCGCGTGCGCAATACGGAGTTGTCCTAGATTTGGAGGTAGGGATTATGTAGCGTGGAGGATATAAGAGAGAGAAGAGCGACAAAGAAACAGATTCACATGTTTGTGAGACACAGCAAACAAACCTACCAGGTTTCCTGGCATGGTTACGAGGAATTTCAACATGACGTCTACTCCATTCCAATCAGATGTTGGTGGTGTTGTGCAAGAAAGCAGGGCTGCGACAATGCCAAGATATGCAGCCGCTGAGGTCTTGAAACGCCATGTCAATATAAAAATTCCTGCTTTGTACTGACATGATTGGCGCTTGAGTGATTAATTGCTGTTGATCATTGGAGATTTGTTGTCTGAAAGCAACGAAATAGTACTTATTTCTTGAAACCTAATCGCTCGTTATTTATATATCCGTACACGTGAATCATGTCTTTTTGTAACGTGAAATTAGCAGGAGTGCCATATGATGAGCTCATCATATGGCAGGCTTGCTTGGTCTTGCTTGTGCATGCTGATCTGAAGCTGAAGAACCGCTGTCTTTTCTTGATACAGTAGTTCCATTGGTTTCAGGTGTGGGCTGTTGGTCTAGCTTGTCCAAAAAGGGATTGTAGGGAGCGGCAACAAGACTGTCGCGTTGAGGAATGTCGGTGTCTCCAGGACGTGCTTGTTGATGGCGATGAAGCTTGTCCAAAGATTCACCAACAATGTGGTATTTGGCCCACTCTATTGGAGGGCATCGGACGACGTCTTGAGGCAGAGGCACAGCAGGAAAGCCGAAAGCTTGGTGTGGACCTTTGGTTTTCTGAGACTGCGACTGCAACATGGATCCATATGAGATTGAACTAGATTTACGAGGCGAGCCAGAGTTCAACGGAACGGGTTCATGTTCGCTGTCAGCGCCGAGTACAGCAGCGTCGTCGTCGTCGTCGGCGTCATCCTCATCGTCCGTTTGTTGGTGCGATGCGTCGCTTGTTGCCCCTGGAGGAGGAGAAGGCTTTGTGTGAGCAGTGGCGATCACATGTTGACGATATTCCTCGGGGCGCTCGACAGCCTGGCGCTTGATGTCTTCAAGAGTGCGCAAATCTCGTTGGGCCTGGAGTCGTTGGAACTGGAGAGACGAGATGGCCGCTCTCAGAGCTATGGCGTCGCTTGAATCATGGTTGGAGAAGGGCAACGACGGTGGCTGCTGTATGAACTGGGCGGGTTGAGTGTGGACAGCGAGCTTGGCTGGCTGTGCAGGAGGCGTGAGGGGGCTTGCTGGTGGCGGTTGCGGTGACGGGGAGCGCACTGCTGATGACGATGACGATGGTGATGGACCAGAGGCTGATAAAGGAGGAGGAGGAGGAGGAGATGCCGACGTCTGTGGCGATGGACGGGCTGGAGTCGCGATGCTGAGGGCCATAATATCGAGTGTCGATTGTGCTCGAGTCTGTGCTGATTTTATGCCGGTTTTGTTCTCAGCGTTGGTTGATCCCTGATCCCTTCCTTCCCCACAACATTGCGAACTTCCTTTGCTGAACAGTCAGCAGCCTTCTTCAAGCAAGATCGTTCCTGCCTCCTGAGAAGCTGCCTCATGAACTCGAACACGAGTTATTTCTGTTCTGCAGTTTAATGGCTGCTAGTTAGCTTTGTAATGTTTCTACGAATCAAGACTTTTTGGTCATCATGTTTGCTCGATGTGCAACTAGCATGCGGTATTCTTGAAGCAGGCACAAATATCTAATCAGTCCTGCTACGGGGGGTACCTCTGACCAAGCCAGTGTCAGATCCAAGGTCTGAATCCTCTTGGTAAGCCATTATCTGGCACGATCATGTAGTGGAATATCATCCCACGGGTAGCACATGCTCGTGAAGACGACCATGCCGAGGATATGCAATACACTGTCAAGGTCGACATGCTGGGCCGCGTGCTGGATACGGGACTCGGCTCGACATCAAGGCATCCAGCATGCCGTGTAACCATCCATCCTGACCGCACGCCATCAGCAGACGATGTCGCATTTGGGCACACAAGCACCTGAAAGGTCGGATGAGGAGGATGAGGAGAAGGGCCGGGATGCTGCCGACCACGTGACAGCAGTTCGCCAAAGGCGCAGAGTGGAGATTTCAATTCGCAGAGGTCGCTGCAGCCAGTCATCTTCCTCGATTTCCTGCACAGGCCTCTGTCCCAAGAGAAGTTGTACCATCGACCAATAACCTTGCCCTGCGCCTTTAGCCGCCGTGATTCGACGGTATCTGGAGCTTGCTTTGAACCTGGGTCGCGTCGAAGCCTCGGCGAAGCTGCTTGATAGGTTGTCGTGAAAGCATACAGCTCTCCTGCGCGTGCGTACCTGCAGTGCTACGCAAAAGGTCGGTCGGTCGGTCGGCGTTGGATCGTCGCAAGCCCGTCGTCGACATGATTCAACAGGGTCGAGAGCTAATAGCGCAGTGTAGAAAGCAGCAAGCCAAAGCCCGCCATCCCCAAAGTTGCACGCGTTTGCGGCCAGCGCAACGAGGTCACGCTCTCGTCGCAGTCTCGTCTCTTTAGCCGACACAAGCAATTCAAGGTAAGGCAGACCAAATGGACGGCAGGCCTGCAGCCGGGCTTGCATGGGCTTGCCAGCGCATCCACCCTCGTCTTGCGACACGGCGACAGCGGCCGAACTTCACAGCCACGCCGCCGTCTCCGCCCGCTCTTGAAAGACGTCCCTAGTTTCCACCTTCGCACGCTGCCCCCCTGCTAACGCTCCCGCCGTGATTAGATCCGCTGCCACCCTCGCGCTCTGTTTGGTCGACTCGGTGCGCTTCTTCATCTTGATTCTGCCAATCCCATCAACTCTTGTTCATCGCGTCGCAGAAGACGCGTCGACAGCCCCGGATTTCTGGAAGCTTGCGACTTTGAATGCAACCAGCCTATCGTCATCCATCCACGTCGGGCCATCCAAGCTTTGTATAACAATTACATTGTACCACGATCCAAGAGACGGCTATCCGTCTTGGTCGTCTGCTGTTCGAATCGTCCTCCATCTGACACTCGAGCATCAAGTCTACCTGGGCTCGACAACTTGATCAAACGTCTTGCGCATCACCACCTCCAGCCGTGGACCATATCATACACAACAAACACACGGTCGCCATGGATTACACCACTTATCAGCAACCGCATGCGCATACTCACAACGCGTATGCACCTACACACAATGGTCAACCACCAGTCACCTCTCCCACCCAGCAAAACCAAGTCTCGCCGATCTTGTCACAACAAAATCATGCATACGGTCAACAACCAGGTCAAGTCATGCCCATGTATCAGCAAGGCTTTCCTGTACAAAGCATGCACAACTACATGGGCGCAACCCAAATGTCGCCCACACAGGCTGCTGCAATGGCCACAGCTGCCGCCTCTGGAAATTACAATTACATGGCCGAGACTATGCAGCCTCTGCCGCAGGACCCCAGACAATCACCACGCATGGGCCAATCAGTCAAGAGCGAACAGAGACAGACACCTAGGTCACCATCTCAAAGTCATATGAACGTCAACACGACACTGGCTGGCCAGATGGTCATGCCTGCACCGCAAACCATTCCGCAACAAATGCGTCGCATGAGTCAGGCAGTCCAGCCCCCACAACCAGTCATGCAACAACAAAGACGTGCCTCGGCAGCACCACAACAGATGGTGCAACAAGTCGTCCAGCACCATTCTTCACCCGAGGCCGCGACCGGCACTACCGAAGAGTCACCTCTATACGTCAACGCAAAACAGTTTCACCGGATCCTCAAGAGACGCTTGGCGCGACAGAAGCTAGAAGAACAACTCCGTCTGACGAGCAAGGGAAGAAAGCCCTACTTGCATGAATCACGTCACAATCATGCCATGCGTAGACCACGTGGGCCGGGAGGTCGCTTCCTCACGGCAGAAGAGGTGGCTGCTTTGGACGCCGAAGCTGCCAAAAACGGAGGTGTAGAGATGCAACCACCAACCAACGGAACCAAGCGCAAATCCGGGGACAGGCAATCGTCACCATCAAAAAAATCACGCACACAGTCAAACGCAAGGAGCATGACATCAGAAGAAGATGGCAACGAGGAAAGTTGATGTCCTTGTGTTGACATGGACAAACGAGTTATGATAAGGCGGCGTCGGTTCTCTTGGGAGGGGGCGGGGTTTGATGAAGATTCGATTCTATGGCTCGACAAGCCAGTTTACATTACGACTGAACGACAGATGTTCACTTGCACAGCACTTGCACAGGGGGGGGTCGTTTCTGCTTCTCCATTTCTTGTTTCCTTTCACTCGTTTGATAACTGAATATACCCCTGGCTGTCACGCCATTTTGCTCTCCGAACATGCTCTGTCCACCATGGGCTTTTACAAGTGTCAACAAATGTCTCGGAGATTGGTTTAAAAAGGACGTACAAAGAAAAGGACCATGATGGAAAGCGGAACCGAACAAAAACCGAAGGCGGAAAGTAGCACAGTCTTGGCAACAGAGTGTCGAGCAGCGAATCTTTGTTGGAGCAGCACACTCAGCACCCTTGACAAGCACACACGAACAATGATTTGCAATCGATGCCTACGGACCGCAGTCCCGCGCCCTGTCGCTCTTCCACTCCGCCGCGCAATCACAACAACATGCCCTCTTCGGGCCACCGCCTCGCCCAATGCCGCAACACAAGGCGCTCCGCGACAGGGCAACCCGGCCTCGTCTCACAACCCAAGCGCGGCCACATCGACTGGTGCTGCACAGCCTTTCTCGACTCCTTTGACACCCTCGCCGTCTGCGCAAGAATTGCAGGCACCCAGCGCTGAGAAGGCAGCTCCCACAGTCAAGAGTTCGGTCGTCGCTGGAACGCCACTGAAAGGCTTGAACTTCTTGAAGGGAAAGAACGATCCTGTTGCCCTGGAAGATTCGGAATATCCGAGTTGGTTGTGGAACATTTTGGGAAAGAAGACTGAGGCTGGAACGACTGCTGATGCTGGTGCTGTTGAGGGAGACTTGTTCTGTATGTTCTGCTCTTTCTACTCGACCGGCCTCTCGCTAACATTGCTTTACAGCAAAATCCAAGAAGCAACGCCGCATAGCCGCAAAGGCTCTCCGCAAACAACAACTCCTAAACCCCGAAGCCCTGGCTCCCAAGATCCCGCTACACGAACAGACGATCGATTTGCCAACTGGTGATGGTACTTTGCAAGGCGCAATTGATGCCATGGAGGCCAGAGATGCTCTCACAAAGTCTATGCGCAAGAACAGACGTGCAAAGATCAAGGAGTCCAACTTCTTGAAGGCCATGGGTTAAAGTTTGAATATTGTACAAGATGAATGGGAGCATGTATTATACAAAAGCTGGTTTCCTTTGATACCCCATCTGCCATTCTCCGACGCATGGCTGCTTCAAACTTCGCATGGGTGCGAAGATCCGTCCAAAACTCCCACTGTACGCGATGCCATGAGCTGATGGATCATATGATTGACCATCGGTTACTCTGGAACGTCGATTGCATTCTGGGCCAAGCCACTTTTTCTTTGTTTGCCATCACAGCATCTTCAAGCGGAACTTCGTTCATCCCAAAAGTCCCATGCTCCTTTGTCTCAAATTCAACATTGCGACTTCCTTTGTACACTTGGGCGAACCGCATCTTGAAATTTGCCGGAACCAGTCTACATTGACCAAGGTAGGTCTATTTCAAAGAGACGCAGTGACAAATTCTTTCTTTTTTGCACCAACAACACTCGCTTCTCGTCAACTTGAGCTATCAAAGGCTCGACGTTGATTCTGTATACTGCCTTCTACTGCATACGCCTCGGATTGAATTCATCTCTTTTGCTTTCTTGTCGACACTATTGCATAGTCGACCATACACATAGCACATCTTCGCACGCGAGCTCAGAAGTAACATCAGAGTTCTCCACACAAAAGTAACAAAACACTAGCCATGGACACACTTGCCAAAGAAACAATGGGCCTCCCCATCTTCATCTGCCCGACCAACAACCAAGTCATCACCTCCAGCGGCCCGCAAAACTCCAACTCGACAGTCCATTCTTCATCCGCCATCTACAACACCTCAGCATCAAGCTCGGCAGTGACATCTCCCACGACACCAACCTTCTTCGCCTCGGCCACCGCAACAAGAAGTCCCACCAGCACAACCTTCTTGCCCTCCAACTCAAAACCCCAGCAACTCAGCAACAGAGACTCGGAAGCCAGAGATGCAAGACGAAACACTTACACACCGCCCACTTTCTCTCCTCGTCGTGAGAGTCTGTTGTCTACTAAGCGCCTTTCCCAGGCTTTTGATTTTGCTAGCACGGTTGTGGAGGGGGCTTGGAAGACTGCTACTGAGCAGGTGTTTGGTGAGGAGAGACAGGGTGAGGTTTGGAGAGAGGATCTGGAGAGTGGAAATAGGGAGACGGAAAAGGGACGTTATAGGAGGTTTGGTGATGGCGATGGGTTTGGGGAATGGTTGGACTAGATTGATCGAGGTATGAGGGGGAGGAAGAAATGTTTGCCAATCTTGCGGTAGTTTGTGCTTATCTTGCGAAAAAATGGTTTGGATGTTGATAATGTAATCTCAAACGATCAGAATGTCATCGTCAATTTTTAAGATATTCCTATCTACTCTCTACAGTTCTCTCGTTTTTGTTGTATTTATCTTTGATTAGAGAACAAATATGCCTTGCAACGATGATATATCATAGTGTGATGACGAGACAAATATGCCTTGTAACGATGATATATCATAGTATGATGATGAGACGGAAATTCAAACACATCAGTCATCGATCTGGGTCATGTATCACCCAGAACAACGAATCTCTTGACGCCAGATGCCATCACAAGATACTATCGGAATGCATAATACTTTTCGAACTTCAGCCACGTTCAGTGAGGATGATTTGATGGTGGGTTTCTCTGGCTAGAGTTAGTCTACAACAAATTATCGTGCAATCTGATTGGTGATGTTTATAAACACTATGGTGGAACGGGAGTTTTATTTCTCGGACATGACCCGACTGGCCAAGTGACACGCACTCCTGCCAATTTCTTCACTACATTAGGCTCTGTGAAAGGAGGTTTTCAGAAGGCCTATTGTTTTCTTACAATCCTACGTGCATCCGGTAAGAAGACAACAAATGATCCATCTCTTTGGATAAAGCTTCTAGGCAACAAATCACTATGTCGGTCGATAGTGATATAAGCTAATCTAGGACGAAACAGGGGTTCTAGTGCTAAGGTAGGTCTTGGGTCACTAGCAGTGATACAGGTTTAGCAAGATCTCTAGTGTCTTATGCTTTGCACAAAGTAATTATAGAAAGTTATATATGAATTTTTGTTCAAATTATAAATAATCTAGTAAGACAGCAATACACGGTTTATCTCTCTAGATAGTATCTCTAAACGAAGAAGCACTATTCCTTAAGATAGCTATAAATCTCTATAAGCTACGAAAATATAGCTAAGACCAAGATTATAAATAGTTTAAGCTTGTACCGTATACAAAGGCTTGGTTTCCCGTAAAAAGCGCTGTTGAATTATGCAAACGCCACCGTGGTCTTCGTCAAACATATCTAGAACAACATCACGTCGCCAAAGCAACGATGAAAACATCGCACAAGCAAAAGGAAACGACCAACTTGGGACTCGAACCCAAAGCCTTCGCCTATTTCCAATCTCGCGGAGTAGGAGGGCGACGCGCTAGCCATTGCGCCAGTCGGCCGAGAGCTGCAAATCACTGCCATTGCAATAGTATATAATCACCCTACAAAGATCTTTGCCATCTACATGTATTTGGGCTTGAAAGTGTGACCAACGATTCAATTTTGGCTGCCGGCTTTGGATTCGAGTCCCAATTTGATCGATTCCTTTTGCTTGTGCGATGTTTTCATCGTTGCTTTGGCGATGTGTGCTGAGCCATGCCGGACATCGATTTCCGAACTTTAATGTTCGTCAAGAAAACTTTGGTGCAGGCTCTATGATGCATGACGGCCTACCGTCCTATTCACGCTATATCGATTCCTGTCGGCTCTCGCTTCCCATGGGAATTCCTGTGGCATGATTGATATGATTCGTATCTTACCTTCTGGCTTGTCCTTGACCTTCGGACGTGCTCGGTTCATTCGACTTCCCTTTTTTTTTCCTATGACCCTGTATTATCTGTCTCCTTGCCAGCCAAAGGCTTTGTCAGCAGAGAAGTTCGTTCTTCCTATATATCATATGATTTTCGATATTGATTATAGACTCTAATACGTTGCTAGTGACGATGTATAGAGAAGATCAAGAGATGTTCAAGCAAGACGTGGTGCCCATTGAGAACAGCCAATGCACGCTACTTCATTATATGAGACCCAAGATCACAAGGTGTCAGTTCCCAGGTTGGTTGTTTTCTCAAATATCTACTGCATTTGTCAAAAATATAATCTGTTGGTCTGGAGAGACTATCACTCTCGTGGGAGTTACATGCCCTGTCCACTGTGATGCTAGCTTTAAGCATTGCACTATTCCCAGGTCATCAAAGCATTGGGTCATGGGCTATCGCAAAGCATGATGAACCCCTGAGCTGGAACTGTATCTAGTGAGAGCTCATCATGAAACGTCTCTCTCTGCATGATGCTACAGATCATGAAAGTACTGCGTCTTGCAATAGCAAATCATCAACTCATCTGCCGGTTCGGAGAGACTAACGCGCTCATGCGTGTTACATGCCCTGCTTCTCAGGGTCTTCACTCATGAAATGGACTTTCTGCCGTTTACTATAATCTTGGTCAATGGACTATCGTAAGACATGATGATTTTCTGAAATCGAGCTGTATTCAAGGAAAGCTTCTCACAAGGCGACGTTTTCTGGATATTGCTACCAACTGTAAAAGTACTATGACTTGCAATAGCAATAGATGTTCTCATCTGGAATTATGGAGAAAATTTTGCTTGTGTGCGCAATGCAAACCTCCCTTTATGGTGTCGTTCACGATTCGAGGGTCCTTCTCCAGTCTGTCACAATGTTTTGACATGTGGGCGTCGTAAGGCACAATGAAGTGATGAGCTCCAGATGTGTCCAGTGAAATCTCGTTAACGGACTGCTCTCTGTGGATGCTATTGTCAAACAGAAAAACACCATGCATTGCGATAGGTTACTATTGCGCAACATGGTGACGAGGAAATCTGTATGTGTAATCCTCTTTGTAACGACCTGAACCAGTTCTAGAGGCTGATATTGATGTGTCCGGGTGTAGGTTCCTGGTCCGCTAAAACGCCAGCCCAAGCACTCCAATCCAGAGCACTATCATCAAGCAGTAGAGGCATCCCAAGCTCAGTATCAGTCTGCGTCAAAAAGTCTCCCACCAGGGGACCGAATAGCGCCATCTCGGTAGTCACAGTGTCTGGACGAATAGCTGCAGGACTAGCTTGCATCAATGCTGACGCTTCACTAGATTCTCCTTTTCCAGCTTTGAAAATGGCAATGGATCTCAACACTGCATCTAGGTGTCTGCAAAACTCTGAAGCTGCGAGATTGCCTAGCATCTTCAGTTGACGGAGTAGATGTGTAGCGGATTCCAGGTCGTTCTGGTGAGATTTTGCATGGCTGTCGTGCGATAAGCTCGACACTGCCAGTACGGTAGCTGCGGCGAAAAGATACTGAGCAGACAGATAGTCGAGGGTGAAGAAAGAACCATTCACCCAGCTCTGCATCAGGAGTCGATAGCTATGGCATGCCGAATGCGAACACGTTGATGCCAATGCCAGAGTAGCTGGTGAAATCTCTTCGCTAGCACCGCCAATCTTGTTCGATATCCTGAAGACATGAAGCAGGATGGGTCGGGTCGCTACGATAACGCACTGATTGAAAGACAGGTGCAGCATCACGATGTGTCTTGCAGCTTGACTCGAAGCATCTTCATGTCTGAGTTGCATGCTAGGTGGCAACGCCTCGACCCAGTCTCTGAGCTTTCGAAAAACAGCTTGCACTCGTTGGGAGAAAGTGTCGGGGAGCTTCCTTCGGCTGTAGAGACTGCCGATAATGCCGCCCGCAATACGAGCTAGACTTATACTAGCAGTAAGGTAGTCAGCGTCAATAAAGTCGTCTTTCTGTGCCTCTGTTAGACCTTCATCAGAAGGAAGATCTACCTCGACATCTTCATCCTTAAGCAGCGTTGGGTAGCCAACCTTACTGCTCATCATTCTATCCAAGACATACATCGTCCACCAAAGACGAACTCTACGCTGCCTGGCGGCTTTGTCTGGAAGTTGTCGCTCTGCCATGTTCTGATACAGTCCTATCGTTAGACCCAATCTGATGGCAGATCCGATGTAACGAAAAGCGTTGTGTCTTCTGTTCATGACAGAATTGTACAGCGCGAACATGACCAGAATCTCGATGTGGTCGATTTTTGGCCGTTCTGGAATGACTCGAAGGATAGTCTTGGCCCGGGCAAAATAATACAGTCCGGGTAATGCGCCAGTACTGTCTAACTGTGGTCGAGTAGAGTATGCCTCTCCGAGCGCAAATATTACAAACATCTTGCATACTGCTAACTGATCAAGAGATCGCAGGTCTTGGTAGGCGCGTTCAAGTGTGGTCCGTACTGCGGAAACTGGAGACAAATGGTAGCACTTGCCAATCGTGTTGAAGGCAGTGTTGACCAGTAGAAATGCTTGCGGCCTACTTGGCCACTGGGCCGTTGTGTTTAGGGCCTGATCCAGTTCAGCGTCTTTGATAAAGGAAGTTCTGGGAATATGATTTTCGGCCTCAACGTTCACAAGGAGCTGACGAACTCGTGTTGAGAAGCCTGAGCAAGCTGCTTCGCCAATATAGATCGGGCTAGGATCGTATGGCAGGAACCACGCTTCCTTCTCTATGAGAGGATTATCTCCTCGTTTCTCGTCATCAGCATCACCGTCGGCGGCCTGTGTAGCATCATCATGGCCCTCGTCGTCGTTGACACCTCGCTTGAGACGATCATTCTCAGCCAGCAGTTGTTGTATGTAGCTATGCTCGGTTAGTAATGTGTCAATTCCTATTCGCTCAGGCTCGATTCACCTTTCATTCACAGTCACCTTGCGGTCTCGCATAGGATACTCACAATTCTTGTTCGACTGCAAGCAGTTCTTGCAAGGCTTTTCGCCATCACATTTTGTCTTTTGATCATGGCAGCGACGACAGCTTTTCTAATGGTCAGCATGATCTTACATTTCGGGTAACGTCTAGGACATGCGCACGCGACCGTCTTTCGCTTCTGGCGTTTACTCGGTGGCTGGGAACTCTCGATAGAAGAGCGTAGCGACTCCATCAGGAACGGCGATTTGACATATATCACACACGTAGATGCAAAATGCTGTTCGGCATGAGAGGCCGATTAGAGGCAGCAAGTACGGCTTTCTGCCCAAGCTCTCCGCCCGGTATCATCCATACTTTTGCCGACAGCGTTCAGGTACTTCCGAGAATTGCAAGACGACGATACTCAACCTACATTGACAATAATAACAAGGCTAATGTCACATTTAAACAAACAAGAGTCCTTTGAGAAGCCTGTAGGGCAAGAAAGGTTCACAGAGCAATCATCAATTCCCCATGGAGATGTTCTGATGTTCGGACCTGACCGTCATCCGATGCAGGCCGCAGCGAAGTTCGGTTTAAGCAATCATGCAAAGCAGAAATTTTCTTCTCGTCCACATCTCAAGCCACACAAACTTGAGGTCCAGATAGATCCTTCAAGCATGGCTGCATGAACTTGCTTGCTGATCTCCTCGGCTGTTGTTCAATAGTGAGAAGAGGGCACACGAACAGCGTTGCCACAATAGTCGGTGGTCCCGACGGCCATTCTCCACGACGATTCGCGGCACGAACAGCGCGGCGCCTTACCACATAAGGATGTCTGTCGCGCCCGGCCAATCAAAATCATGGCCTGAGGCGGGACCGGGGGCTTTATCCAGGGCTGTTACTCGATACTATCGAGCAATTGTGCAGATTTTGTGTACTTTATGCGCGATGGTCGAGCTTATCCTCACTTCTTACTCGATGTGATCGAGCAACCACCTGTTTTTGCTTCTCATATGGCAGATATCACCAGGCACGAACGGTACATCGTGGTTAGAGTGTCATAGATAAGACGGGTTCACTTTCGGGTCGTTTAGGACGATTGACATACATAAGAAGACTATAATCCGCACCCAGTTCAAGATGGATATCATTGACTCTGACCAATTCATCACCACGACCATACAATAGGTCGACATTGGAGAGTGCCTTTCGTGCGTCTTCAATACATAACGCACAAGACGCCTATATCGTTCCCTCGTTTCCTTTGCATCTTTCCATATCTCGATATACCATGGAGAAAGACTCAAAAGTGTCTCGTGCCTTGAAGGCACTCGAGGTCCGCCATGAACCTGGTCTCACCGACGTCCAACTCATGCTCAACAACGAAGACCTGAAGCCCGTTGAGCCGGAACGTAGACAATGGGGAGCCTGGCACTTTGTCGCATTCTGGATGGCCGACTCTTTCAACATCAACACCTGGATGATCTCGAGTGCCAGTGTCCAAGACGGTCTCTCCTGGTGGCAGTCATGGATCTGCGTCTGGATCGGATACTCGATCGCCGCCATGTTCGTCGTTCTCACCGGTCGCATCGGTGCCAAATACCACATCTCCTTCCCTGTCGTTTCAAGGAGCAGCTTCGGTATCTGGGGTGGTCTCTGGCCAGTGTTCAACCGTGCAGCCATGGCTTGTGTCTGGTATGGAGTGCAGTCGTGGATCGGAGGCACATGTGTCTACCTCATGATTCGCAGTATCTGGCCCAGCTGGGACAAGTATCAAACAGGCGGACCCAAGAACACATTGCCAGAGTCCTCTGGCACAAACACTCGCGACTTTGTCTCCTTCTTCCTCTTCTGGGCATGCTCTCTGCCCGCTCTTTGGTTCCCGGTACACAAGATCCGCCACCTCTTCACTGTCAAGTCTATTGTCGCTCCGACTGCTGGTATCGCCTTCTTCATCTGGGCTATCGTCAGAGCTCATGGTCTTGGTCCCATTGTTCGTCAACCTGCTAAGCTCGAGGGTGGTGAACTTGGTTGGGCTATCGTCAAGGGTATCATGAGTGCCATTGCCAACTTTGCTGGTAAGTTCATAACATGATATGGTACCAAACACAAAGATACTGACCGTCGACAACAGCTTTGATCATGAACAACCCCGATTTCAGCAGATTCGCAAAGCGCCCTGAGAGTGCCATGCTATCCCAACTCATCACCATTCCCGTCGGGTTCGCCGTTACATCCTTCATCGGCATCATCGTCTCATCTTCGTCGGCTGTCATCTACGGTGAACCCGTCTGGTCACCCTTGACCCTCCTCGAGAACTTCCTCAACGACGCCAACGTCAGTGGAGCCACAAGATTTGGTGTCTTTGTCATCGCTGCCGCCTTCTCTCTCGCCCAACTCGGCACCAACATTGCTGCCAACTCTGTCTCTGCCGGCACAGACATGACAGCCTTGTTCCCTCGCTTCCTCTCCATCAGAAGAGGGTCATACATCTGCGCCATAGTCGGTCTCTGCATGTGCCCTTGGAACCTGATGAGCTCGAGCAACAACTTCACCACCTACCTGTCAGCCTACAGTGTCTTCCTGTCATCCATTGCTGGTGTCATGGTCTGCGATTATTACTTTGTACGCAAGGGATACCTGCAAGTCAGAAACCTGTACTCGGCAGACAAGACCGGACCATACTACTTTACCTTTGGTGTTCACTGGAGGGCTTACGCCTCATACATTGCCGGCATCCTCATCAACGTCGTCGGTTTTGCAGGCGCTGTCGGTCAAAAGGTACCTAAGGGTGCAACGTACATCTACGACCTCAACTACTTCTGTGGTTTCTTCATTGCAGCAATCACATATTGGATCTTGTGCAAGGTTTCTCCCATTCCTGCAACAAGTGAGACTTGGCTTGAGGTTGATGACGATGGCGAGCCCAACAGCCTTGCCTATGATGGACAGTATGACGAGGAAGCGATGGCCGAAATGTCCAAAGACGGAAAGAAGCCTGACACTAAGGTGATGCAGTACTGAGTCATGAAGTGGCTAGTATGACATGGTGTCAATGATGAGTAATGATTATTGGATGATAGAATTGGTAATGTTGGGTCTTGAGTTTTGATAGATGTCCCTGGTAGAATATGACGCCTCGAATAGAGGATACTTTTGGACTTCAGTTCTGCCTTCTTCGGATTTTCGCGATCATGCTGTGTAGATGCGCGATTGAAAATTGCTGCTTCATGCTTTGGTCATGGCGAAAAGTTGAGGTTTGGTATGCATTTAGGATATGTATGTACAGGCTTCGACCATCCAAGATTCGAAAAGGGTAGTAGTGGGTTCATGCCGCACATGCATCATTGACGATAATATGATGATAGGATGCGGTTGCGGTGCTGCACCAGATTTTGGAAAGTTTGTAGTCGTTCAGACAGAGGATTGTTCTTCCAGCCCATGCTTTCGTCCAATAGGAGATGTGTGTAAGCAAAGATACTCGCGTCAAATAGAGCCGGGGTAGATTGATCAAAGAACCAGTCTTGATCGTCTAGCAATGTCGACAGAGCAGCAAAGGCATCGACGGCCTCTTCCAGGATGTCTTGAGCCTTGATGATGGGGGTAATTTTGAGCAACTCTTGGCTAGCGGCGTCGCGCAGCTGGTGCGATATAGCGAGACTGACAAAGGTGTTCGAGGACGAGGGTGTGACGTATAGTCGGCGAGCAACGTGGTCGAAATTGTCGGGGTCGAGGTAGAGGAGATACAGCCAGGCTCGTCTCACCGTGTGCTCAAGCAACGACAAGTAGACGTCTTGGCGCGAGGCTTGTGATTCAGCAGGCTTGGTCGTGCTGTTTGCGTGGGACCAAGACTCAAGTTTGGTGGATGTGAGTGGCCTGGGCGAGTGTGCAGGTAGGAGGAAGGGCAAAGAGCCTGACGGTGAAGCGTGGTTGTTGGAGGCTTGTGTGCGGAAGGAAATGCCTTGGAACAAGAGGTACGTCTGCCATTTCAGGCACGTTGGATTGAAAGAGGGCTTTGTTGCGGCCGTGTCTTCTGTCGTCGTCCAGGTGTAAAGCGTGTGTTGATGTCCATGTGCTGGCGAGCGCGTCGGTAGCGCATTGGCAGCATACGTCTGTAGAGGGAACTTTGCAAAGACTTGCTTGATCACTGGCGGTACAGCCAACAGATCCCGCCAGTCGCGCCTTGCGCTACTGCTGTCTTGTGTCATGGTCTGGTGATGTTTCGATGCAGAGTTCACTATTCTTGTTCTTGTTCGTGTTCTTGAGCTTCCGACTTTATTATCTCCGATTTCCGTCGGACAGGGTCGCCCAGATCACCAGCAACTTGTGTCATCAACGGCATTTATCATCGATACACGCTGTCATGGCCTTTAAGGTCCAGCCATGTAGCGAACAAGGAGACTACTTGGCTCTCAATCGCTGATCTGAGACGTCTGGCAATTCTTCGCGTGCTCTATCTAGATTTCCTAGTTCTCGAAGCTCCAAGCCAATTTAGGCAGACACGTTTGGTAGCAGGACTGTGCTGGAAATAAAGACAAGAGACCGTATTTGGCTGCAAGTCAAGGAGTGGAGATAGTAGCACTCGTTTGCATCTGCCAATGTCCAAAACATGGCGTTTGATGCTAAGTCATTCGCTGTGAGAATGTTCCTACTTGAAACATGGTGCATCTCGACGCTGCCCCTCGGCTGCATACAGTAGGGCCCGAAAGCGAGTCATGCCCTTGGCCGGAGAGATTCGTCAACAGTGAAAATACATGTGCTGGTGATACTTTCCTCTGTAGAGACTCACAAACATTCAGGGGGTCAAAAGAATCAAGACGTTCACAGATCAAGGGGAACAGAAATGACCATCAGCAAAAAGACGTTCTCAAAGTCATTTGGTCTGGGCCGAAATGCTTGGCTCACTCCAGGGCACAGGAACTGAGCAAGGGACAAGTGTGGAGCTCTGTGCCTCGTGCAGACCTAGACGCATGACGGAGCGAAAGACGGTTTGATTGTTATTTTGTTGTTGGCTGGCTGCCTGTGGTGCTCGTATTGTATGGCGGACGCGCACTGCAGCTGAGACATTTGACACTTGATTGAAGTCTCGTGCTGGACGAGAGAGTTTATTCTTTCCACTCTTTCACCATCACCCGAACAAGCCACCCGTTCCTGCCTTTTCACAGGATTACCTTTTCTACTGTGCCTGGCGCCGCGACAGACAAAAGTCTGGTGTTTGTCGAGCATCGTATCTCCAATATTCCAAGCACCAAAGAGACTCGGAACGGTGCATTCGAGACATCCGAGAAAGGGCAAACGGTCGTGACCACACACGTCAGAGTGGATTCGATACTCGCGCACAGCGGAAGGCTCTTGTTGACGAACCCTTGCGACCATGGACGACAGAACCGTGCTACCACGTCCACGCCCGGATGCGCCGCGCCGAACCACGCATCCTGCTGTGCCTTTGAAGAAGCCGCCGGTTCCCGCCGCAGTCACCAGCGAAGACCTTTCTCACTTCAACAAGCTCGACGACGACGACAACAACAACAACAACAACAACAACAACAGCAGCAGCAGCAGCAGCGGCGGCAGCTATAGCTCCAACAGCCTCCCCCTGCGACCGCGGAACCAAGTCCCCTACACAAGGCCGCATCTTCGCTCCAGATCCCACGCTTCTGCGCTTGCCCCGCCCATGGCACCACGAGCCCATTCGCTGCCTTCGGTGCACTCGGCCGGTCACCAATATTCTTCTTCTCCTTCAGCTTCGCCCCTACTGCGACCCTCGAGCCCCATGACCTCTTTGTCTCCGCGCCAACAATACTCTCCCAACATGCGCCCATCGTCTCCCTTCCGTCCGCGCTCTCCTCTCGACGAGTCCACCTATGCTCAACAATCCTCTTCATACGACGGCGCCTTTCAGAGCATTTCCGAAGATGCCGAGCTGAACATCACCCCGCGATCACATCCTGATCACACGTCACACTCTGCTGCTTCATTCGGACGCTCCCTTTCCGTACGACGCCAACGTCCATCTTCTCCTCTGCATTCACTCACCCCTGCGGCTGCCACCTCTCGCTCACTATCTGCCACCTCTTCCCCTTCGGTACCTACGGCCCGCTTCAACGAAGGCTTCCCACCACTACACCATTATTCCAGCAACTCTTCCTTTTCAAGCATTTCTACCACACCTTCGTCCGCTCGCTCTCGATCCCCCAGCATCTCATCTCTCGAAACAATCGAAGACAACCCTGATCTGGAGTGGGAAGCCATCGAGGCCGACCGTGCTGCCAAACTTCGTGCTGTAGCCGAAGCCGAGGAAGAGAACGAAGACGCCGAGCCCCGGAGGAGGGGCAGTCTAGACCTACCAGGCCACCGAAGTGTTGGCTTTGGTTTTGGCAGACGAGGTGGAGACTCTGCACGCAAGAGATGGAGTATCTGTGGTGGTGAGAGGACAGTTGATCTGGACCTCGAGACTATCTGGGAAGATTGACGAATCCCACTATTGCTACTACGTTTCGGTGTCACCTTTTTTCTGCCATCCTGCTTTTGGCGCTCCCCGTTCTTTTTTTTTTTTCTCTTGCCATGTTTCTCGGTCTTTTCACGTTACACGGCAGTGCCCAGTCTTTTTTCGCGTTTGGTGGAAAGGAAATATCTCGGCTTGTTGTCTGTTCTCATTTTTTCTCGCTACGATACCCCCTATCAACGACCCAGGTCTAGGTAGACATATGCATTAATGCCCCTATTATGCTGTTTTACGAGTATTCAAAAGCTTCGTTTCCTAATTTTTTGTACAAACACAGTGACA
The DNA here is from genome assembly GCA_003992365.1 of Aureobasidium sp. P6. Lineage (NCBI taxonomy): Eukaryota > Fungi > Ascomycota > Dothideomycetes > Dothideales > Saccotheciaceae > Aureobasidium > Aureobasidium sp. P6. The sequence goes on along the minus strand of RZIQ01000074.1, from coordinate 62,181 downwards.
CAATCATCTGACATGCGACAGCTAGATTGACAATCATTTACGACCACGAGATACTGGAGTTTGTCAGCATCGAGACTTTGGGAATCGCAACAGATGTCAAACTTACGCAATCATGATACCAGCACCAGCAGCAATAGCCACCAACTGCGTGACAATCTTCTTGATCTCGGCGACCTTGTCAGGACCAGTCTCCATGAGCTCAGGCACAACACTCATGCCGACAAACATGAACGTCCCGGCAGTCCAAGGCAGCAACAGATCACCCCAGTGAAGACTGGTGCCGAACAGGCCAGGAGTCGCAATGGCATCTGCGCTGCTGCCACCGTATTCTTGGACTGCGATGCCCATGAGTGCGCCGGTCAATGCGCCAGCGGCGGTCAGGAATTGGGCGCCGATTGCTGCGCGTTTGGAGAAGCCGGATTGGATCAGGAGGGCAAAGTCGCCGACTTCGTGGGGCACCTGTTGTTTGGGATCAGCTTTGATCTCGTATTTTCATCCCCGTAGAAAAGACTGACCTCATGGAAGAAGACGGCGGTGGTTGTCAGTGCGCCGACGGTGGGAGAAGCATAGAATGACGATGCCATGGCGAGGCCATCGGTGATGTTGTGGGTGAAATCGGCAATGATGTTCAGGTAACCTCTGTTGGAGCTTGGGCCAGTCTCCTGTTTCTGCTCCACGGCGACTGCGGACTTGGTACCGGGTTTCTCGCTGTTGCGTTGACGCAGACCTTCAGTCTGGGCTCCTCTGTCTGAACCAGATGCGACTGCCTTATCAGCTGCTTCGACCTTGCCGTGCGAATGACCATGAGAGTGGCCGTGAATTTCATCACCGCCAGAAGCAATACGAATGGCCTTGTCGAGGATGACGAAACTGACAAACCCAACCATGATGGCGATGCCGAGCAAGATGTTCTTGTTGCCATCAGCGACGACCAACGTCACATGCTCAGGACTGTCCTCGCCGACAAAAATCTCGGGAAGAAGGTGGAAGAGAGTATCACCCATGAGTCCTCCAAAGGCAAACGCTACCATGGTGTTCAAAGACGCCGGATCAATGTCTGAAGGACAAAGAGCCAGTAAGAAGTTGGGAGGTCCAGAGATGTACAGAACGCTCCTAGATGATGGTTAGTATGCTATTGAGTAAAGCTTTGGATAGTCACGAACAGAAGTGTGTTGACAGCAGGTGATCCAGGGAACAAGACAGCAAAGGCGCGAGCTGTGAATCCTGTAGCGGCCTCATGGGCGGTAGATGCCTTGTGGGCGTTGAGAGACTGGACAAGAGGGCATTGCTGACAAGATAAGCCTTTGAATTCTTTCTCGAGGAATATGCAGTATTGATAAGATTGAAACCTACCTGGATCTGCTCTTCGATCTCTGCTGAGGAGAGGTCTCCCACGGGGATTTTTTCGGACTGTGCAGCAATGATCTGACACAGGACTACAAGTACAACCAAAGCAATAGCATAGACACGATTCATGACTGCCATCTTTGCAGCCTCCAACGATACGAATCCTGGCGGTGGGGATGAGTTGAACAAGGTGTACTCCTAACAAGCACACGAGGTGTCGCGATAAGATAAGAGATGCAAACAAGGAGCACTTTCCCCATGTTTGCATCCAAATTTTCGGACTCTGTTCGATGGCGGACGGACGGACCTGACAATTTTTCGTCAAAGCAATTAACAAAACAAGACTTCCAACAAAGATGGGTCGCGAAATCCAAAAGAAGAAGAATCGCTCGTCGATTGCCAAAAAGACGCAAAAGGCAAAGTCGAAGAAGAAGTTGCTGCAGAATCCCATCATTGCGGCCAATTGGTGAGTCGCATCGGCGCATGCATGCCGCTCGGTGGTACAGAGGTCTGATTATACTATCTCAGGAACCAAAAGGAGACGCTTAGTCAAAACTACCGCCGTCTCGGACTTGTCTCCAAGCTGAATCATCCTACTGGCGGCGTCGAAAAGACATCAAAGACGTTAGAAGAAGCGGCCGACGGCCTCGCACCTGAACCCACACCCGACAACTTGAATATCAGCACAAAACTGCCTACGACCATCCAAGTTTCCGAAGTCAAGATCAAAAGAGACGCCAAAACTGGCGCCATTTTGCAGGTTCTGGACGAGAAGAAGCCCAACCCTCTCAACGACCCGTTGAACGACATCGAGGACAATGAGCTTGATGGCTGGGAAGGCTTCGTCAACGAGCACGGTCTTGTCGACGGAGCAAGACAGGGAGGCGACGGGAGAACCGATGTGGTCAGACAACTCGAGGAACAAGCCGCACGACCCGTCAAAAAGGCACCCAGAAAGCAGAGTGAGCGCGAGGAAGAGTGGATTGAAAGACTGGTTCAGAAGCATGGTGACGACTACCTGGCCATGGCCCGCGACATGAAGCTCAACCCGATGCAGCAGAGCGTGGGAGACGTCAAGAAGAGAGTCAAGAAGTGGACCGCCAAGCACCGAGCGTGACGAGGGCTACAAAACATCGGGCTCCTTTTCATATGCATAGCGAAGGCGTTTGGCAAGTACTGGATCGGCATTTTGGGCAAATTTTGAACATGGAGTATCATCAAACAGGAATCTCATTCGTTATCGTACAGAATCTCATTCGTTATGGTACAGAATCTCTTCAAGCGCCCTTTCCACCTCTCTCGTCCTGCATTCCAATGACAACGTCTGGAGCCTCGGGGTTCTCCTGCTTTGCCTTTGAGGTAGAGTTGTTGGAGTCTCTGCGCTGGGTGGCGGTACCGCCCTCGTCACGGCCCTTGGCTCTGGTGGAGAGAAGGTCAGAAGCATGTCTTTTATGAATTGGGAGGACTGGAAGACGTACTCTTGGCCTCGTGCAGCATTGTGGCTCTGAACGTCGAGTTTGTCCTTCTTGTTGGTGGCGTGCTCGCTGTCGGGGTATGCTTCAGTTGCGACACTGTCATCGGTGCTGAGCTTGCCACCGCTGCTGTAGCGACATGTCGATGAGACGAAGGTGCTGCGAGGAGCAGCCGGGACAATGCGTGACTGTCTCAGAGCTGGTGTGCGGGCAGCACGGCGGTAGAAGGTCAAGAATTCCGAAGGAGAAGGCATTTTTCGCGGATGATGGTATGAGAAAGTCAGATGGTGGTAGAGAATCGATGCAGGAAAAGAGGTTTTGTTTGTGTCTGACGTGCAGATGGTGTTGGTGGTTGCAGGTCATGATGCTGTTAAAGTACGCATATCTACGTCACTGTAGAGCGCCAAGAGCGAGGGCAGGTCAGCGGAGCCCATCGCCGTCTTTTGGCCCGTCCAAAACTTGTCCAGCAGTCATCATGACCACGCCCGATGCCTTTCCGTGTACTCTGTGAGCTTCACCTCGTGGGAACAGGCCGATGGAAGAGACGCTGAAGCTCATGCGCCCGCCGTAGAACCATCGACATTCCCTTCCCCACCCACCGTCTCGCCAGTGCTGCCATCCGCTCTCTCTCGGTCGACCACGAGCTCTCCCCTCTGGTCCGTCGCGACTTCTCGCTCCACTCTCCCTCAGACGACCCTCCAAATGCTGTAGAGGGCGACCCTCTGCGCGCTTCCCTCTTGACCAACGCCGCTCCGACCACCTCGCTAGATGCTGTCCAGCCGACACATTCTTCACCCCATGATCAAAATGCCACCGTCTTACGCACAATCTACCGCGCGACCACCAACCGCATGCTTCGTGTTTCTGTAAACGGGTTTTTTGAGAATCTCAACGTCGTACTGCAAGTCATGCAGGAATTGGATGTCGACGTCCTCCAAGAAAAGGGTCTTGAAGATCTTGACGGTGCTCAGGGCGTCGAGCAGGGAATGACAGGTACCACAAAGACTGGCGCTTGAAGAGTCTGTGTACTTTTGATCTAGGGTCAAGACATGACCGGTATTAGTCTCTCATGCAGACGCATCAGTCGATCCTTCTAGCCAAGAACCACAGAAGATTGTCCACCCGGCCAGGGGACGAGGTGCGTCTTCAGGGATGAACACACTGATACTTCGACACGCTCACTGCGAGGCTTCGTCTTCTAAACGATTGCATGAGCTGTTGTCGTTTGGCACAGTCCGGCATTGGTAAACAGATCTGTTCTCAACAGTACCTCGGTATATACTGTAGGAGAAGAATAAGTCATGTTCATCCAACGACTAACAAGAGATCCTTCATGTGTATTGAAGCAAGTTACAAGATCTAATGGGTTCGTGTTGTATATGTGTTGCAAACCTTGTCGGTTGACCAAAGGGGGAGCCACCCTCGTCGCAAACCTGCTGTTCATCGTTACTTCTGAACACCGAAACGTCAATGCCTTCGTGAGAATGCTGCTCTCACGAATTAAAATGCAACACGACTACTAGAAACAAAATGATTCATGTTCATATGATAAGTGGCTTTCCCGCGCACATGTGCCGAAGCCGATCGGCATCCACCTTATTCTGCAACCTCTGCCAGAATATTATTGCTTGATTTTGTCCTTGTCCCATCGTGGCTTGTTGCTATAAAGATGTACACACAACACATAAGACGCTGTGCAATCTTCTTGTCATCAGGCCTGCGGGCTGTACTTGGACAAGCATTCGATCCGAGAGAAGCAACGATAGCTTCTGTCCACAACGCACTTTACTCGGGCGAGAGTTGCCGAAGCATCGTCTCTGCTTTCTTGTCACGCATCGAAGCATTGGACCAAGAGCACATCAACTCAATCATATCCCTGGACCCGGACTCTCTTGCGATTGCATCACGACAAGACGCACAGTTCGCTTCCAAGGATGCCACAATAGGCCCGCTGTTTTGCGTGCCCGTGCTCGTCAAAGACAATCTCGACACTGTTTCTCTTCCAACAACCAGTGGCAGCCTTGCTTTGGCTGACTCGAGACCATCCATTGATGCTGCGGTCGTCAAGGCACTCAAAGATGCAGGTGCCATCATACTGGGAAAAACAAATCTCCAAGAACTCGCTTTAGAAGGGATCAGTGTGAGTAGCCTTGGGGGCCAAACCATCAACCCGTACGATGCAGATCGGACTCCTGGTGGCTCGTCCGGAGGCAGTGGTGCCAGTGTTGCCGCAAGTTTTGCGGTCCTAGCCATTGGAACCGACACGATCAACAGTGTGCGCAGCCCGGCAAGTGCAAACAGTCTCTTTGGTCTTCGTCCCACCCGAGGCCTTGTCTCAAGAGCTGGAGTCGTGCCCAACTCTCATACTCAGGATGCTGTCGGTCCCATTGCGCGGTGTGTCGAGGACTTGGCCATCACTCTTTCAGTAATTGCAAGCACCCGACCAGACCCCGAGGACAACAGTACTGCACTTGTACCCGAAGGAATCCGAGAAGCGGATTACTACAGGGATCTTGCTTCTGGCTCTCTCGAGGGTAAGAGGATCGGAATTCTCGAAACCTTCTTCGATCGCACTCCGACCAACGAGACCGAACCAGTCAATGCAGCTGTGGACGCAATGATGGCGCGATTGCAAGAAGCCGGCGCCATTGTTGTACCGATTGACGATGCCAAGTATAACGTAATCTCTATTCTTACTTCTTGTGAGACTCAAATATTCGAGCTAAGGCAGGAGGTTGACAAGTATCTCTCGAGGGACAGTCTTGGTGGTCAACACCCCTCCTCTCTACACGACCTCTACTCTGAAGGCAAGTCATTCCTTGTCCTACCTCAACAATATGGTTTCATCAAAAAGGTATTGGAAGGCAGCACAGAAGACACACAGTATGAAACGGTCTTGAAGAACATACAGGATCTCACGACGCATCTGCATGCGACATTCGCGACAGAGCGTCTGGATGCAATCGTCTATCCACAGCAGAGGAACCTGCCAGTCAAGATCGGAGCCGCATCACAACATGGGCGCAACGGCATCTTAGCAGGAGTGACTGGTTTCCCATCCCTTGCAATCCCTGCTGGTTTCAGTCATGCGACCGACACCGCACCAATTGGTGTGCCCGTCGGTCTCGAGCTGATGGGTCTACCGTGGACAGAAGCAAAACTGCTACAGATTGCGCACGAGGTCCAAGCTCTGACGCAGGTCAGAAAGCCACCGGTGTGGGCCAGACAGGCGATAGCTGTTGGAGAGTACGATAATGATACCATACCTAGCATCTCGCCAAAGGGCAGCAGTAACATCCCACCTGTTTACCCGCTTGGCGTTCTGTTGTAGATAGCACAACGTACATGCACCGGCAAACAAGTCCCGCAAGAACCATGAGAGATATACCTGTTCGGGGTCATGTACACTACTATCTACGCAGAGCAGCCTATCAGTATTCAAAACGGTTCGAGTGCTCTGCCACGATGCATCGTGCATTCCTGCTCTAAGCGATAGGCAAGTGCTGAGATCAGGAGTCAAATATTTTCCTGTATGCACATTTGAGGTGCCGCACCTCACATAGTTACCATTCTTGAAGTCACGAGTACATGCACACAGCATGTGAAAATTGGCTCGAGCTTGATTTGGTGGTCACCAAGTAGCCCAAAAGAATGATGGCAATATGTTAAGCATGCAGCTTGCATCTGCAAGTCAGAGAAGACGCAGGCGCCGCGGAAGTCCTCGGCCGAGGGAAGGTCTTCGATGAGCCTCAGCTGCAGCTCAGCTGGAACCGAGAAGATTCACAGAAGACTTTGTGAGTAGCAGAGAAGAAGACCGGGCAGATGGAAGGTGTCGATGAATCAGACCGAGACATTTCGCTGGAGAATTTGCCTCTTGCGACTCCGGTGCCAGACATTCGAGGCCGCAGAGACTTGTCAGAGACTCAGCATGGTTTGATTGCACGGAACCTGGGGCCAGTCGATCCCTTGTGGGGAAGGGTCTCTGCCTCCTGCATTCTGAAACAAGATTGGTTGGTTGACGCGTGGAGACAGGCGTGCTGGATTATTTTGCGAATTGCGAAAATGCAGAGTTGGTTGCTGAAAGAAAAAAAAAAGGGCCTTGCTAGATTCAATAACGATAGACAAGAATGACATGATGGGCTTGGATAAGAGTGCAACTGCCTTGGACACAGTTGCTGTAGTTCGCGTTCTTAAACGGCTCTACTATGGGAACGAGCGACGCGATTGGCAACGCGGTATCAATGGCAACGAGATAACAAGTCGAAGAGACAGGAACGTGTGGCCTGAGAGCTGCGTCTGTCGAAGTGCATACGTAGAATACAGTAGTGGGAGCGTTAGTGGCACTTGTCGTATTACTTTACTGCCGGATCCAAGCTGGGCAGGCAAGGCAGGCAGCGAAAAGCGAGAATATATTGGTGCTTTATTGCCCGGCAACGATCCAAAGTGACCAGGGCGTTTCCGAGTGGCCGTCACTCGCGGATCAGCAATGCAATCTACGGGAGGCAATCTGTGAAATCGAAGTGGCCACAACAGAGCATCACCAGGATCGTATTAGCAGCAGACGCCGTTTGGTCGCCGCGTGGAAGAGACCAAGACACTTTGACGCAGGACATTATTATTATGGGCATCAAAAATTGGAGCAGCCGGATTGAGGAAACGGGCAAAGGGTAACGCTCTTCGTAAACGCTTCGATTATTTTCTGCCCTTAGCGGCTGGCCCGAGCGGGAGCGTAGCCAAGGCCGAGAGAGCCTGCTACCAACTTGGTACATGCATCTGCACCCTCCAAACCTCACCTTTCTCTTCGCTTCTCCCTCCTCCCGCAACCCCTCCTCCTCGACCTCTGTTTAACAACCTTTCTTGTGGGATCTTCTTCGGACGACTTTTTGCCAGAAAAGTTGTCTGTAGTCGAGACCGCGTCCATTCCTTTTTTTTTTAGTTTTGACATACTGCCTGCTTGCTTTGATTATTTGTTGTTTGCGCCTTCATTCTCTCGTAATCAGTGATTTAGCTCTGTGAGCATCCCATGTTCTTAGTCTGGTATATCGCCTTGTTCGGCATTGGCAGGTCACCGTCTTGACTAACATTGTGCCTAGATTAATACCTTGACAATTACTGTCCGCTCTTCGACGACATCATCGCGACATCGTCGTGCGCGCATACACACATACAACTTGCTCACTACCTTACCTCACTTTAATATCACAACCGCACCCTCACAAGTGCTTCTCTGGATGCTATGGCCACGACCATGTCTTTCCGCCACCACATGAGCGATCAGCACTACAGACAAGCCAACATGGACCACGAAACACTGGAACTTGTGCCGGACTTTGTCTTCCCTCCTCGACCTACCACTGAGCAGCAGCCTGTAAAGTCAAACCCGAGACGACCGGCGTCCATGAATCTGGCCCCCGGAGCACATCATGGTCGCTCTCGATCAATGCGACAATCTACATCAACACTGCCCACCTTCAGTTTCAATTCATCAGACACTTCTGGTCGTCTTGACAACCAGCCATCATCACCGACGCTTCTTACGCCTCCCACTAGCCCACCGAAGAGCGCAGGACACCGTAGAGGAGCAAGTGAACTGGTTGGTGGAGACAGTAGAATGAACTTTGGTGGAATGCTGGCACCTAGCCCATCAGGGCGCCCCGGCACACTACCTCTCCCGGACACTAGTGGATCACCAGCCCGTAGACGCGGTCACGCTCATCGCAGATCGACTGCTATCTCCGGTCATGACTTGGCCAGCATTCTACAACCAAGAGACGCCAATGCGCAGCTACAGGGTTCCCTTTCTCAAACGCCTATTGAACTCGTCTCTCAAACGCAGCTTTCTTCACCTGTCAAATCCGTGTTTGAAGACCGTAAGTCTAGTGAGAGCCTGATGTCTGCACATGAATCCATCGCGGAAGAGCCGGTTGCACGACCGCCCTCTAGACCTCGTGTCGGTTTCTCCGAGAAGATTGAATTCATTCCACGACCTCTTTCTACTGTTTCTGCCGATACGACCAGCTCTGCTTCAACAGTCCGTGGTCACTCGGTTGCAAACAGCATGTCTTCAGTCATCAGCCTCGGTGGTATTGGAAATCCTTCTCCTAGAAGGACAATGATTACAATTCCCGATCTCGCTTCTGAAGTCTCGCCTCGCTCCATGCCAACAACCGAATCCAATGTCATGGTCAGCGCAGTTCCTGCTGGTCGCAGATCTCCCCCGGCCTTCAACTTCCCCAGCAGTAGGCTATCCTTTGCTCCTGAGCCTGTCATGGATGCTCCACGACTTTCGAAGAAAAAGACTTTCTTGAAGCTTGACCGTCGTCGTAGCGAGCCTTTGATCTCCTTGACAGCATCGGCGGACATGGGAACATCGACCATCTCACTACAGGAACCTGTAGCCAGCGACGATTCTCAATTACCTTCAGGAAACTCGGGAGATGTCGATCAAGGCCTGCACAGGGAATCCTCGCGAAAGCGAGTCAAGAAATGGGCAACTTCAATCCTTGGTCGTAAAGCGAAAGATGCAAGGAAGTCAAAGCAGATTGCAGATGCTGCTGACGAGAGTACGAGTGCTGAGCAGACTCCCGAGCTTGGTCCTCAATTGTCTGAACCATTCGGAGAAGAGCCTGATCTTGACGCTTTGTTCGGCCAGGATCCATTTACTGACGCTGACGACATAATCACCACTCCTTCGATCTTGTCTCCTCGATCAGAAATCTCGGATTCTTTCTTCCCGTTCTTCTCGCCTGCTTCATCGACTCGTGGAGATGACACAAGCCCTGTTATCGATCTGGACGCCGCTCTTGGACCTTATGGAACCCCTACCATGAGCTGGGAACAATCGCGTCCGGCCCCGAAGAGGCGTCAACTTCACAGCAGTCGATTGAACAGAGACTTCATTGGACCTGGCATGCACTACCACCGTAGAACCGAAAGTGCACCTGCTCTTGTGCCCTTTGAGTTTGCCGGTAGAGCCAGCTCTCCTGGACAATCACCCATGGACGATGTATTTGAAGAGGAGGAAGACGAATCTGCTGCTACCGAGATCGTCAAGGAACTCAGCATCTGCGACACATCTAGTCATGTGGATGATGACTTCGGAACTGGCATCCAGGTTGTTGATGCTGCCAACGCGCAACTTGAGCCTAACTTTGACTGGAGTCTTGATGACGGTCTAGGTATCGAGCCTCAGGGCTCACTAAGGAGTTCCAGCTCTCATGACTATTCGCAACCTCTACCCACACCATCGCGTACATCTGTGGCGGAAGAAACCATCGTCGAGGAAACGACCTCTTCCATGGTTGCTGCAGACTACGAAGAGCCTCGTACTTCGTCTCTCACGAAATCATCAGACTCGAGTGGTGGCCGTACTATCTCGGCAGAAGACAGTGGCCTTGGTCTTCCCGCTCCCCAATCACACAACACTCCGCATACCCCCACATCCAACGTCGCGTCGACCTTCTCATCTCCCGATCTTGCGCGCAACCAAGGGTCATTTGATGCTCTGCGACTCGGTACCTCTGCCTCCTCGATTGGTGATACACGCACCATGAGCTCTTTCACGACCGCTGAGCCTACACCCGAGCTCTACATGTCGGCTGATGACGTTCCCTCGTTGACAAGCAGTCGTTCTACTATGATCAGCACCATGTATCAAACGAGTCCTCGTCGCGAAACCATGGAACGACCAGTGTCAGTGGCATGCGGCAACGGCCAAGCAGACATGCAGGCGTCCGAACGCCGTCGCAAGCGTTCGAGCATTCAAAGCTTAAGCATGCTTCTCGGTGGACCGTTTGGAGAGAGCAGGAACAGTTTGAGATCAGAGCGACGTCCTCAGACGGCAGTCCCACCGTCTGCTCACGAGGAAAGCAAACGGAAGAAGGAACATCGTCTGAGTAAGCTGATGTTCTGGAGATCCAAGAGCGATTCTCGCAACCCATTCCAGTCCAAGTGAAAGTCTGACTGATGCATGGGCACGATTTGATTTTTCTTTTCTTTTTATTCTAACACCACCCTTTTCCTTCGTTTCTTAGTCGCGTGTTGCAGGAGCCGATTGGGCGTACATGCTATGGTCGATGGTGCATGAAAGATTGCAACGTCATACGGCGCAACTACTAGGTGTTTCTTCTTTTTCTTGCTGGGACCTTTTTTTTTTACTTTCATTATCGGAGTGTCACGAGGTTGGGATGGACATTTCGGATGGCTGGGATGATTTTCAATTATGGCTGTGCAAGGCAAAGCGATGGACAAGAGAAGGCACAAGCGAAATTAGAAATTAGCATAGAGACAAAGTCAATGAGACTTGGCAACTATTCACGCCAATGCACAAAAAAGGACGCGCACCACTGTCGGAGAAGTTGCAGGTCAACATATGCGGGAAGTGACGATCTGAAGCCGAGGATTGCTGATCACACTGTAAGGCGGGTGGCGTTTCAGATAATTTGAGAGCGGTCCCCTGGCGCTCTGGAGAATACGGGGTGCACGTTGAAGCGTTCAAAGGAGACACCCACTTGTTGTGATGATGATGATGATGATGGATGAGGTTGGAAGAATGGCTGCTTGCACATGCAGCTTGGGCATCATCTGTGGTGGTTCCTGCCAGCCAATCTTGTCGTGTCGTCGCATGAAGGTTTCGTATGGTCATTCTGACTCGGAGTCTGCCTGCCTGCCTTGGTCAAGACGGTGGACGATCAAACAGGCACATTCAACAAATGTCTTGGTAGGGGCTTCCGAGTACGGCGTGGTCAACGGCGGCTGAGGCTTGACCCGTGCTTCTTGTCACGACAATTTGTCTCCAAACAAAATGCACTCATCATCCCCTTCTGCCGTCGTTCCATCATCTTTCCTGCCACTTTCGTTGTGCAGCCCTTTTCAACTCGACTTTTTTAATTCCTCGCTTTTCTCCATCAGCCCTCCCGTCACTCGTTTCAGCGGGAGCTTTTTTTCCTTGTCTCAGTAAACTCCTCGCTTCGACATTTACTTTAGCATATTCCAATCTTCATCTCCGACCATGAAGGCTTCTTTCGCTGCTTCGGTCGCTCTCGGCGCTTCCTTGGCCATTGCTTCGCCCACTCTCGAGGCCAGAGCTACCAGCACTTCTTCTGGCAGCCTCCCCACCGTCACAGTCAAGGGCAACGCTTTCTTCGCTGGCGACAAGCGCTTCTACATTCGTGGTGTTGACTACCAGCCTGGTGGTTCCTCGGATGCCAAGGACCCTCTTGCTGACGAGGATGGTTGCATGAGAGACATCAAGTACTTCAAGCAGCTTGGCATCAACACCATCCGCGTCTACACCGTCGACAACTCGGTCAACCACGACACTTGCATGAACGCTCTGGCCGCTGCCGGCATCTACGTTGCTCTCGATGTCAACACTCCCCTCTACTCGATCAGACGTGACAAGCCTGCCATCTCGTACAACGCCGTCTACCTCCAGAGTCTGTTCGCTACCGTCGATGCCTTTGCCAACTACACCAACACCCTTCTCTTCTTCTCTGGTAATGAGGTCATCAACGATGGCAACACTACCGACTGCGCTCCTTATATCAAGGCTGTCACCCGTGACCTCAAGCAGTACCGCAACAACAGAGGCTACCGTGCCATTCCCATCGGCTACTCTGCCGCTGATGTCAGTGACAACCGCTACGAGACCGCCCAGTACATGAACTGCGGAACCGACGACCAGCGTAGCGACTTCTTCGCTTTCAACGACTACTCGTGGTGCGACCCCTCATCCTTCACTCAGTCTGGCTGGGACCAGAAGGTCAAGACCTACGGCAACTACAGCCTTCCTCTCTTCCTTTCCGAGTACGGCTGCAACAAGGCCGCTCGCCACTTCGAGGAGGTCTCCGCTCTCTACAACACCGAGATGACCGGTGTCTACAGCGGTGGTCTCGTCTACGAATACTCGGAGGAGGGCAGCGACTACGGTCTGGTCAAGATCGACGGCACATCCGTCACTCCTAACGACGACTTCACCTACCTCCAGAACGCTTTTGCTAACAACACTGCTCCTTCCGGCGATGGTGGCTACCACAGCGACGGCACTGCTTCCACCTGCCCTCCTGCCAGCGACACCTGGAACACTGGAGACTTCACTGGTGAGGACCTCCCTGCCATGCCTAGTGACGCCAAGAAGTACATGACCTCCGGTGCCGGCAAGGGCCCTGGTCTTTCTGGCGGCGGTTCCCAGGATGCCGGTAGCGAGAGCGTTTCCACTGCCTCTGCTGGAAGTGGTTCTGCTACCCGCACTGCCTCCGGCTCTGCTTCCACTGGTTCTGGTGCCAGCTCTTCGGCTACTCATTCTGGTGCCGCTTCGCGCGTCGCCATGGGCGAGGTCTCCTTCGCTCCTTTTGTCATGACCGGTCTCGTTGCCTTGTCCACTCTTTTGGGCGCCACTCTTCTCTAAGCAGTTTCTTTTTCTTTTTGTAAACTTTTTTCCCTTTTCTCTCTCTCTCTCTCTCTCTCTCTCTCTCTCTCTCT
>RZIQ01000074.1:0-48870 GCA_003992365.1 Aureobasidium sp. P6 | reverse complement strand
TTTCTCTCTCTCTCTCTCTCTCTCTCTCTCTCTCTCTCTCTCTCTCTCTCTCTCTCTCTCTCTCTCTCTCTCTCTTCATTTGCATTTCCTTGGTGTTACGGGTCACCAGTGCGTGTTTTGAATTAATGCTGTAATCCCTTCAGGACCTGGTTAGCTACTAGAAAAATGCTTGCGAGTCTGGATGATCGGTATTGCTGTAATGGCTTCTTCTCGTACATACATTTGACAAAAAAATCCTTTTTCCCTCTTCCCTTTCGAACGTTCAAGTTTTATTTTCTTCATATCAGTCTCATTGTGGCCTAGTCCGTGAATCTGGGCGATGATTGTGCCTCTTTTCTACCACCTATTAGTTGCTCTGTTTACCAAGGCGTCGTCTGGCCTGGGCAATACCGCATTTCCGGATGGAGTTCCACCCAGACAGCCAACAATACTGGACAAATGAACAATACCGGACGAACACACAATACTGGACACCCGAGTTTGCCGAATCCTTTGTTGGCGAAACTCGTCTTGACATCAACGGCCTTGTGATGACATGAAAGAAGCCGCAGGTCTTCACTTACTTTTAGATCGAACCCAGAAGCGAGCGCTAAGGATCGTGGGATTTCCCCTTCTACCCGACCAGATGATCAGATTTATCTTCTGTCCTGTTGCTTGCCCAAGGTATCATCACAGACTGATGCTACTAGCCTATACCCTTCGTAGATGAGCCTACAATCTTCGTCAGACAAATCAATTTTTCTTTCGATTTGGTACCATCACAGGAGAAAGGAATGATTCGGGTTCATATCAATATTGTTGGTCTAATGACTGTGGTAGCAACTGAGCTGGCTATGCGGCACCATCATCGGAAACATCAAACGCTTTCTGATGCATCATACCGTCGAACTTCTTCTAAGTATTCTTGTGGCTCAAGCTCTCTTCGGCACATGCCATGAGCACTTTGTCAGCACGTCCGTCCCTCAAAGCCTCGTAGATGACACTGATACGGCTGCCGATAGACTTGCGAGGTTCCTCTACATTGGCACCTTCCGGCAATGGTTGAGTTGGGTGTTCGACCAAGCCGCGATGCAGTCTGACATTCAGGTCGCCGCGTACGAATTGGTACATGCGTTTTGCTGCGTTGCCCAGGTATGAGGGGATGATGTCTAGGTGGTTCTCGAACAGATCCTGTCTCTTGGCCTCGTAGATGCTGTTCAATTTGCTCTGGATCTGAGACGTCAATCGGAGCAGCGCGGCTGAGTCAAGGGACATTGCGGGCGTGGCTTTACCAAAGATCGACACAATGTCCAGAGCGATAGCATCAGAAGTAGTTTTGCACCTTTGTTCAAGATCAGCTGTGGTAGTTGTTGGCCACACAGTGCCAATACGAGCGCGGATGGCCGTGGAGAGAGTATCTTGCAAGTCTTGATTAGATTGGTTGCCACTGGCGAGGAAGTCTCCAACTAGCTTTTCCGCCTCTGGCTCCATGGCCTCGAGGAATGTATTCTGTAAGACACGCAGATCAAGAGCCTGGCACAACACAAACAGATACGCCGATGACATGAGGTATATCACGTCGAGTGCTTGGAATGTGTATCGTGAAGATATCAGAGCCAGACTGTTGATGGCTTGGTTGTGCATCTCCGCAGATTGAACGTGGTTTCCAACAGGGTTGGCGAGGAAGCCCAATTCCGATTGATACGACGCCATGTTGATATCGACGCCTTTGCAAGTGAAGGACAATGACGGATCGTCTGCTGACAGATTGGCTGGTAGTCCGCCGTTGAGCATCGGATTGATGATTTCGGTCGCTTGAGAGAACATCATCTTGCCCAATCGCTCCAAGCAAAGACGAGTTCTGTCCATTGTGGAAGTCACTACGGCTGCTTGGAAGTTGCCTCCATGGAGAACATGATCCAACTCGACATCAATGAGAGGGTTGTCCGTAGTTGAGTTCAGCTCGGTTTGAATTTGCGCGCTGGCATGGAGCAGATCCTCGATTTGTGGTCCGATCCACTGCGAGGCAGTTCTCAACGCGTAGCGACCTTGATACAGACCCGTCATCTTTGTGTCTTTAGGAGACCCCACGCATTTTGCCAACTTTGATCCTTGGAGAAACGAGAAAACATTTGCAGCTGCCTCAATCTGACCAGGATGAGGACGCATATCTGCAATTTGGGGCCAGAATGATTCTGCAGACCCCTGCAAGGCTTCGACACCCATAGCAGTGACAACTTGTGATAGAAGGGTGACGTTTTGGGCTTGATGCAAAGCAAGGGCGGCTGTTGCGGCAGAGAATGCTGTGCCATTCAACAAACCCAATCCTTCCTTGGGCCCAAGTACGACAGGCTCGACACCAGCCTCTTTCAATGCGACCGAAGCCGGCAATATCTTGCCATCATCAAGTCGTACATAGATGTCAGGAGATCCCTCAATGGCTCCAGCAATGTATGAAAGCGGACTCAAATCTCCACTAGCCGAGATACTGCCTCTGAGCGGCACGACCGGGGTGATGTTCTTATTGAGCAGTTGCAGAATGGCCTGTCCTACCGAAATCCGTACACCGGAGTGTCCTCGGATTATTGAGTTGCATCTGGTCAGCATGCTTGCTCGGACCCATGAGGTTGGCATGGAGTTTGTGCTGAAGTCAAGATCAATATCTCGTGAGCGCAGTGAGTGCTGGTTGGATTTTGGATCTTGCGAGCGTCCAATGTCACGACTCGTGAGAATGCCAGTATTTTGATGTTGGACCAGTGCTCTTTGAAGGTCCTCCAGGTTGTCAGTCCTTGTGTCGGCGCTTCCTCCGAATCCAGTAGACACGCCTGGCGATGTGGTGAGCACTCACCAAATAAGCCCGCCCATGACCGGGGGTACTTACCGTAGACAAGGTGACCTGAGTCAAGATGGGTTCTAAGCATACGAACGCTATCATCGATACGTTTGCGTGTATCATCATCAGTCGATAGGAGTGCAGGTGTGCCGTATCTGATAGATGAGGTTAGTCGCAGGGTCCAACATTGGACATCGAGTCGACTGACTTGGCCACAGCAACAACTCCAGCAATGTGTAAAGAACTTCCATCAATGATACATTGCTCACCCTGGAGCAAATTCTCAACGATGTTCCACGAAAGCAGTCTTGAGTTGATCAAAGGGCGTGACTGTGTGGCCGAGGTGTCATTCTTGGGTGACGGTCTCCGGGTATATGGTGGAGTTTGCTGGAGATGGGATGCCATGACGCTGTGTGACGGTGATATCGTATTGATGTTGTGGTGACGATGTTGTCTTATGGATCGATGGGTACCCTGGCAAGTGGGATGTTGTTTGCCGCTTATATCAGTAGCTGCGACCTCAACTTCTTTGAGTATTTTGTTTTGCTAGTTGAGGTCAACAGTGCAGATATCAAGACGTCAGTCGGCGAGATACAAAACATCTGAGATCTTGCACATGCTTAATTTGGCAATTGATGCTCAAGATTTACTTTGCTGAGTTCTACTGGTTGGCGATCTTTGAACGAAAAGGGTAATAGGACTGTTGTTGGAAGAGATGACGTTTGAGAGCAATGCGCATAGCACGTGGCTAGAAATCGAAGCCCTGAATTCATCGGCGAAATCATCAGAAGTCTCTATCTTCCAAGATAAACTGCGTCTTGCTCGGACGGTCGGAGAAATCTCTCGGTTGTGCTTGTGAGGTGCGGATGGTCGTGGTCCCATGAAGAAAACTCAAGAATAAGGGAGAACGTGTCATCATATCGTACCGAAGACGATGGTCAATCGCCATCGCAAAACAACAGGTATCTTTGCTAGAAGTATCTTTGCTAAGACTCAAAGCTGTATAATAAGTGTGCAGAGGAAGCCATTCGTCGTAAATCAAGAAGGTGTTTGGTGAGCTGTACTTCCAGGTGGTCAATTGCAGCAGGCTTTCAAGGAGATGATGAATTTACGGAAGGGCTGTTTCTATGCATATATCTTCCTGACAGCCAGGTCATCTGAGCTGTCGTCATGAATATCACCAAGCATGATAAGATATAGCAGAATAGCTTTTGGAGTTGCTGCTCATCAAGGAGCACAAAGTACTGTGGCGCACGGACTCACGGCGGACTTGACTCCTCCCAGAGCCGCAATAATCCAAGGTCTTTCTGCGAATATCAATACGAGCATCTTGAAGCGCTCTTTCCGCATCGACAACAACATTTCACTTTCCGTTATTTATCATATTTGCGTCGAACACCAGACTGCATCGCCTGAATGTAAGTCAAATTCTGTTGCTCCACTTCGTAGATTTCCTGCATCAGCGAGTTTTTTTTCTGGTGGAAGAAGAAAAAAAAAAGTGAAAAGCGATCAGAAGACAATGGCAGAGGAAGATGCGAACACGAACACGCTACCGACAAAGAAGCGATCAACCTGCTCTCAAACAAAACAAACTTCCAACCAATCTTTCGCGACATTCAACAATCCATCTTTGAGATGAACACCTCAGAATGCGATGAGGAAAAGCAAATCACAACGATACTAATTTGTATTACAGATCATCTACGGAGTGGAAATCAGAGACTGGACTTCTCCTAGGCACATCAATACTCCTGGCAATCCAAGGACTCTCAAATATGCCTCCACAATCAACAGCAAGAAACTACTTCGTCACTCCCTGGCGCAGCCATGCCGACCTCCTGAACGTCCGCCATGGCCTCTACAGCCCCTCAACACCTGCAGAGCAAAGCCACGCCATCGCCACAGTAGCAGCCTGGAAACAACGAGGCAGTGTGCCCCACGCAGTAGAAAGCACAGCTCTACTCATGGACGCCATGCTCCTGCACGCCCAAATCTCCACTTCAAGCGCACGACAAGCCTCTTTGGCTACTGATCCCACGGAATGGCCTCTGCAAGGCGTGACTGCCGGTACTGCTTCCTCTTTTGCTCTGAGGGCGGCTTATACAACCGCTCTGTCGCGGTTTGTGACCGGATTTGCGGATTTGGGACGTCATAGGAATGGGCCCGGGCAGAGTATGTTTGATGTAGCGAGGTCAATAGGATTGCCTCCGCATTTTGTCGAGCTGCGTCATGAAGTCGCACACGAGGATCTGCCTGGTCTCGCGAGACTTGTGCGCAGTGCTCGTGAGGCAGTCAACTGGCTTTGGGGCGTGTACTGGGCAAAATTGCCTCAGGATGCCTCGGAGGTCGAGGCTGGCGAGGAGGCTGCTGCGCAAGTCGATGTCGAATCTATGACGGCAGTGAGGCAAGAAGCTATCGAGTATCTCAAGAAATTCAGATCTCGTAGGGTGGCAGCACTGAAGAGCAAAGCAAAAGCCAACGAGACGAGTACCATGTTGCTCGAAGCGCAACAACAGTGTCAGAATCTTTGCTGCTGTGGTGAAGATGAAGCGGCAAAGTGGACTCAGGTGGCTTCAATCTTGATTGACGATGGTTTGATAATTCCTTCATTGAAGCAGTATGTATGGATCGAGTTTGTTCATTGGTCTATTTGGCTAATCTTCATTGCTACAGAAAAAAGGGCCCTCTGGCCGACTCGGCGCTGCAAGGTGCTTACTTGATCTGGGATGAACTCCTCATCATGCTTGCATCAGGAGCTCCGCTGTTTGTTGAGGCCTTCTTCGAACGAGCCATCGCATATATCGCACGATTGACCACAACAGACGAAGACCAGGACAGGGCAAACCCGACCAAATGGGCCATTTATCGCTGGATCATGCACGTGCTAGATGCGGACAGTTGGCTAGAGGTGCGCGGTGACAGCCCGATTCTCTTTGAGACGCTTGCATTGAGAGAATGCATATTACATCCCAACACACAATGGAGCCACGAACTGGCCGAGGAGATTCTGGAGGATGCCGAGATGGATGTCCAGACTACTTGGAAAAGCTTGGTGGAAGCAAGTGTGCTGCTGAATGACGACAATCCTAACGTTGATGCAGAAGCAACGAACGAGATGGACAAGACGGATGATGTAAAGATGGAAGACGTGCCTGGCGAACAGGGAGGCTGGCGACGAGAGGTGGGAGTTTGGGAGAGCGTGCCGATTGGTACCGTGTCGGATTGAGGTAGATAGACAGAGCATATTTTTATGAAGGCTGTCGGAAGCTGCTTAGCGAGGGACGGCCAAAGAATCAATCACCTTTCGTGTGGTGCTTCAGCCTGCAGGTTTCACATGGCAGACGACTTTGCTGCCTAGTCTCGGCGATTATTGCATCGGCTCTGCTCACGATGAGGGCGGGAGAAGTTGTATTATGCTCAACCACTTCCTGCTTTGAGTGCTTCCTCTCTCTCGACGACTTCAGGCTTGAACTTGACAAGGAAGATTGTCTTGGAAGGCCAGAGCTCGTCATTCTCGGCCCAATGCGCCGTGACTCCATCAGTCGAGAAACCGGCAGCATCACATACACCCTCGATGATGCCACCAACAAAGGCGGCGCAGTTGAGCTGGCTCATCTCCTTGGGAATGCTGATGTACGTGTTGACGAGAGGATCATTGTCGATGATCATGTAATCATTGTTGTTGGCAGTGCTGGCTTCTAGAGCATCGGCGGGACGGCCAAACAAGGAGCGCCACAGGGTCGTGTGCACGAACTGCAAGAGGTCGAGTAGACGCGTCGGTCGAGATGCCGTGCGCGGCGGCATGCGGAAGAGCAGCAGGTCGAGCAGCTTGACACCGATGGGGTATGCGGATTGGGCCAGCCTGGCCTCGAGGTCGGACACGGAGGGAGCGCGAGCTTGGTGGTAGGCGATCAGGGTGTTGAAGAGGTGGGCAAAGGATGCCAGGCTCAGCTCAGAGGTACGCGCGCGGTTCAGGTTGCGGTCGTAGATGGTCTTGCGATTGCTGGCATAGCGCAGTGGTGTATAGGCTGCCGGAGGGGGCAGAGCCGTGTACGAGCTCGTCCGGGCAGCAGCAGCAGTGGGCACTGCATTGCCATGAGCTTGCGATTGTGGCGGCGGCGGCGGCGGCGGCTGTTGTTGTTGTTGTTGCGGCTGCTGCTGCTGCTGCTGCTGAGTAGCCATGTCGGGCGGATATTGTGCTCGTCGACAGTAACGATGTTATCAGCTGCGTCTGACGACCGCCTGACCACGTTGACGCACGACGCTGGTCTGGACGTCTCCACACTGTCTCTCGTTTGCGCCTCGCAGAAGCAACCACTCCAATGGGCAATATTAGATGGCCTATCCCTTTATCGATAAATCCGGTGTCGCTCCTAATCACACTATGAACTGCTCGTAACGCTCTTCTGTCGCTCTCATCACTCTCGCACACCGCTCGTATTCCCAGATTGGCCCATTCCGGACAAGTGCTTATACGGGCTACATTGTTTTGCTAGAGAACATTTGTACCTGATACTGCCAAAAGATTTGCGAAACTCAATGTAGGAAGGGTGTGCATGATTCTTCTGTTGCATCCAATATCAAACAGAGACTCTGCACGAGTTGAGACATGTTTTTCCGTCATGGTTTTCTCAGAGTCGAGAGCACAAACGGCCTTTGAGGTCACCCACATGTCTTCATGTGCGTGCTTGCGTTCTCTACAGCCCATCACCCGTGTCTCGTAACTCGTTGCCGGCCTGGTGCTTGGCGTTCACATGCAAAATCGCCCGGTTTCATCGTGGGCGTTTTCACGGGCAGAGTCAATTCATCGAAGATGCCGCATGCAGTCGTGATGCAGTCACTACTGTCTCTGCTCCCATGTCTATCCCTTCGTGCTTCTCCGTTTTTTCTTCTTCGGCTCTCCATCCAACCGCCTCGCAGTATATCCAGTCGTCCACCCCTTTGATCGTGTAATCACTGCTCTGCACATGCTTCCGACCGTCGGCAGTGGAGCTGGAACGTCATTTACTGGCTAATATAGTACACTGTCACATGTGAAAGTCGGCCCTGCCAACGTCAGCCAACACGCCTAGTACTCGCTGAGTCGTTGCTCCATCGTTGTCTTATTTTCCTGTTTGTTTCTTCTCCTTCTTTCGATTCCTCTTTCCTTGCCTGTCTGCTGGACTTTGTCGTCCTCCACTCCCACCATCTCGTAAACACGACCAGCCACAGGACAACTTCTTGCCAAGAATCCTTCCCGTGAAAAAGCAATCATGGGACGGCTGCAACCAACAGTCGTTGTCACTCCACAGGCAAACAGACGTTCGGACCGAGCAAAAAGGGCAAAGGAAACTGTCAACAAAGTAATTCCGGACATTCTCAAGTCGAGTCCTAGAGCCAGGCATGGCATCCATAACGCCGTCCTGACGAACGACCCTAAGCCGGTGAAGGACAGCGATATCTCGTCGGCATCAAACCTGGCCATTCGACTTTGTAACACCGATTCTCTCACTGCGGCACGTCGTCTGACTCATTCATCTCGTCGGCAGTCTGCAGCTGCTGCGTTGGCGACGTCGAAGCAAGCAACCAGATCCTCGAATGTTTGCGTTCTAAACATGGCCTCTCCTCTGCGCCCTGGCGGTGGTTTCTTGGATGGTGCAACTAGCTCCGAAGAATTTTTGTGCATGCGTACCACCTTGTATGCCTCTCTCTGGGATGACTTCTACCGACTGCCCGAAGTCGGCGGAATAGTGACTCCCGATGTTCTTGTGCACAGAGACAGTACCCAGGAAGCAACAGACTTACCAAAGCGTGAGCGGTTTTTCGTTGATGTAATCAGCGCTGCTATGATCCGATTTCCCGAAACCAACAGTGCACGCCTCGCCGAAAAGGAGGAAGCCGATGGTGCTTGTTCATGTGGTGTCAGCTACTGCGATCGTGACCGCGAACTTGTAACACACAAGATGCGTGGCGTACTCCGCATGGCGCAAGCTCGTGGAGCTGAGAAGCTTATCCTCGGAGCATGGGGCTGCGGTGCTTATGGCAACCCTGTACGCGAAGTTGCCAAAATCTGGAAGCGTGTCATACTTGGAACCTCGAGGAAAGCAGAATCATGGCCAGGCATCAAGGAAATAGTCTTCGCCATCACTGACCGCGCTCAATTGAAAGAATTTGAGAAGTGCTTTGGTGATGTCCTGGCCAAGGAGTCTGTGTCGCCACCCGCAGAAGTAGCACAGGATTCGCATCCAACTGGCACTCAAAGTCCGACTTCAGAGCTCATATCGGAGCTGGTCTCCAAGATTTCGGAGACGGAATTACAACTCGACCAGATCTCGAACCCGCGTAGCAAAGCTCGTCTTCGAGAAGTGTTGGCCAGTCTCAACAAGCAGTTGTCACAAGCAGGCTCCGGGCCGGAGGAAGATGAGATGCCATTAGATCCAATCGACGAGGAAGTCGAAAACGCTTCATACCCCGATGCTGCAGGCGGCTTCGAAGGCGAGGAAGGAGGCTACTACAACTTTGACAGTAGCGACATTGCCTCTTCTGGCTCAGTGTCACCATCAACGTCGGACATTTACGAGTTTCGAGTTCCTGGAGCTAGTGTGACAAACAAGAGTGTCGAGTCTCACATCACTGATGACTTCGAACATGTTGGCTTTGACACAGAGAGTGGATGGTTTTCTGGATCCATCAATGGCCTCTCGTCGCTTCTAGCCAAACAACGCCGAGGAGGTTCTGGAACCAGCCCTATGCTTCGAGGTGAAGGCGGATTGGACGATGTTGAGCCTTTGGGCTTCGGAAGTGGATTGAGCGATTATTTGCAACGCTATGCTGAGCAGGAAAGTTATTGATTTATGATGGGTATGATTTTGATCGGATCGGATGGCGTTGGTGATGGCGTACTGTCAAGCGATACGACCTCGAGGTTTGAAGGTCATGGGTGGTAACTCGACTTGCATATGAGATGTCGAGAGCATGGTGTGCAGTACTCATATCGTACATTCGGCATTTAGCGACATGAAATGAATTTATTCTCCTGTTTTTCAATCAGTCTGAACCACCCAACAGCTGGAAGGACGCCCTCGAGTGTTGATCGATACTAAGCGGGAAGCTAAAAGCAATGGTTGTAACGTTTGATAACTCGTATTGTGGTCCTCGTTTGGATCCTGTTGGTGAGGGATCAAGGAATGCTGAGCCAGTGTAAAGGTATGTAAAGTCCGACCACCAACGCCTCGCCAAATATATATCAAGGGTGTGCTTGACTGCGTCTAAGCAAGTTCGGGATCAGGCAGCCACAGAACGACGTCTTGACCAGCGCTGGCGAGGTTGTTGTACCTTGGGTTCACGCCGACGACGGTAGAAGTTCTGGGGCCTGGCAAATCGGTCATCGGATTTAGAGCACCGTCAGAGCGCTTGTCGGCAAGCAAGTCCCACACTAGCATGCCACCCTTGGAGGAAGCCGAGATAACGTAGCGACCATCAGAAGTAAAACAAGCATCGCCTTGTAATGAAGATTGAGTATGGCGCAGAGGACTGTCACTCTGTCCGAGCTGAGAAGGAAAGGGCGGAGGGCCTTGAGCACGATACAGATAGGCTTTTAGAGCTCCCTCAAAAGCATCGAGGACGTAGTGACCTGGACCGTTGGTGCCAACGAGGATGTATTGGCCATTGTTGCTGAACTCTAGAGTTGTCCAACCTTGGGCCTGTGCTTGGCCGTAGTGAGCGAAGCGGCGCTCAATTTCTTGCATGTCAAAGGTTGCGAAAGGGGGCTTGTCGAAGTTGCGGACATCGTAGAGTACAATGGTCTGTGTGGCAGGAGAGGCAATGGCAATGACGGTGGCCGAGGGATCGTAAGCACTCAGGACAGCGCCATGCAAGTTGAGACTACCCTGGGGGCTGGACGAACGCAGATCCCATAGCTTGACAGTGTTGTCGAGCGAGGCGGAGAGGAAGGTGTCATTGCTAGGACAGAGCTGCAGAGAGGTGACCTTGTTTTCGTGGCCCTTGAAGTAGCGGATGTACGAGTTGTCATGGGCGGACAGGTAGCGGATGTCGTGGTTGAGCTTGGTCGAGGCATAGATGATGGACTGTGAGTGGTGAGTGAAGCGTGCTAGAGCAGCGCCATGTTTCTGCGACTTGAGTTCTTTTGCGTGAGCGCCAGCCTTTGTGTTGTAGATGTGGAGCGTGTCGTCGGTACGAGCAAGGAGGAGCAGTTCGCCTGTTGAGTCGAAGTCGAGCGATGTGTAGTGCAGGTTGGGAGCCTTGAAGAGCTACGTTGCGTCAGTGGTTGAGGGTTGGGAATGCATGCATGGATGAGCGCGCTGAGGGGAAACTCACCCTCGTCGGACGATATGTCGCGATAACGTCGCTGACCTTGGCTACCGCCGACGCTCCGTTCTCTGCGCCCATGACGCCGACTGGTGTGGTGATGAAGGATGGAGAAAGCGGGCAACTTCCAGTTGAAGCGAGGCAGTCGGGTGGACTGTTGATGATTTGCTCCTGCCACTTCCAAAAGTTCATCAGCTTCCCCGGATTTTTGCAAAGGAAGTCGCGACAGGGACCGAAGCGACGTCACAGCTTCCTTCCCTTTTCAGTGCTGACCAGCAACTCGCCGATCTCGGACTCAAAGTAAAGAGTCCGTCTTGCTCATTTGAATACTATCTTTCTACACTTTCCTCGCAATAATATCCATAAATCCCTCCCGTATCTGGCTCCTCTCCCCTTTTCAAACGGTTCCTCGGGTCATTCATTCATTCATAGACAGCCATGTCCACCGGCATCGGGTATTCTACCATCCGCTTCTCTCCTCGAAATCACTCGACTAACGCATCTTGACCAGCTCTTTTGTAGCCGGTGGTATAGCCGCATGCGGCGCCGTCACAGTCACCCACAGCTTCGAGACGGTCAAGGTGCGCTTACAGCTCCAGGGTGAGCTGCAGGCCAAAAAGGATGCTCCAAAGATGTACCGAGGTGTGCTACATGGCATGTCAGTCATCTTCAAAAACGAAGGACTCTCGGGACTATTGCGCGGTCTGAACTGCGCCTACGTCTACCAGATGATGCTCAATGGCTGCCGTCTCGGCTTCTACGAGCCCATCCGAACGCATACCAACTCGCTACTCCTTAATCGCGACTTCTCGCACGCTCACGACCCCAAAGCGACTGCCATGCAGAACCTCCCTGTCAACATATTTTCCGGTGCCTCGTCCGGCATCATTGGTGCTGCTCTCGGCTCTCCTCTTTTTCTCATCAAGACCCGTCTACAAAGCTACAGTCCATCATTACCGGTCGGCGCACAACACCAGTACAAGAGCGCCGCCGATGGTTTCTCCCAAATCTATCGTGCCGAGGGTATCAAGGGTCTTTACCGCGGTGTAGTCCCTGCTATGGTCCGCACTGGTTTCGGCTCCAGCGTACAACTTCCAACTTATTTCTTTGCGAAACGCAACTTAGTGAAGCACTTTGGCATGGAGGAAAGCCCCGCTCTTCATCTCATGTCGTCGACCTGCTCTGGTTTCGTTGTTTGTTGTGTTATGCACCCTCCGGACACCGTCATGGGCCGTATGTATAACCAGACCGGCAACCTTTACTCGAGCGCATTCGATTGTTTGTTCCGTACCATCAAGACCGAGGGCCCACTCGCAGTATACAAGGGCTTCTTTGCTCATCTGGCCAGAATTTTACCGCACACTGTATGTTGACTTCTCATTCACTAGCTGACCTTGACTGACATCTTCTCAGATTTTGACCTTGAGTTTGGCCGAACAGACCAACAAGCTTATGCGCAGATTCGAAGACCGAATTCTGCCTAGCAGACAAAAAGCATAAATGCAAGCAATATGATCACACCATATTAGAGCTCTCGAGTCAGATCGCATCTTCGACTGTACATATTCGTCTCAGAGAGGTTCTTCAGACACGTCTCCGCAAGTAGAGACCATCTGGACCAGGTCGGCGGCATTTTAGAAACATGCATTCAGGATGCGCAATAAATTTGGAATTCACGACAAGACTCGGACATACAAAACCTCAATCGACTGGTCCCTTTGCAAGCAAACCGAGCTGATCAAGATAAAAACCAATTCGGCGCTGATTCAAGAAAGTCAGGCTGGCAACAGGAGTCGACCTTGGGACCAGGCTGTCAAAGTTTTCCTAACGATTCTCGAGATCCGGCGTGATCCATGGATTCTCTAAAGGATTCTATCATCTTGATACACAGTGCCTAGGACGCACATAAGTATCCGAACAAAGGTCTCGTACGGCAAGCCATATCCAGGGACATTTGGGTCTAATGTCAAAAGCAATACACAACTAGATAATGACAAAAAGTACTCCAAGAAGGCAAGGCTTTAGACCTAGTCCAAAGATTTCACAACCAGAGTTCAAGATTTTCGTATGATGTCTCATATATACACGTCGTGAATGGGTGATTCACCTTAGCATCAGTCAGGCTTGGCTTTATTGTCAGCCCAGCTGGGTTCAATATTCCTGCACACCGAAACATAGTCCTCCCAGCGCTCTTGGTCGGCCACGAGGTCCGGGTTCGTCCAGAACATGGTCCACTGCGTGTCTTGCAGATGCCACGTACCCCTCGACCGCTCAAAGTACCATTTATTGACAGGATTGTTGGATCGAGATCGCCAACACACGCCATTGGGGAAACAACTGCGCACCATCGCCTGAAACACGATATCCGCGACTCCAGAACTACCTTGCGAGCGTTGGAGCACGGCGAATTTGTCGAGATAGGGGACTAGACGCGCAGGATCCGAGCCGTGTCCTGTTGTGTTTGAGCCAGGTCGACGTGGTTCCTCCCAGGTCAAGATTGCGCCGCCTTCATATTCTCCGGCGATGATGACACCGGCTACGCGATTCTTGATGCGGTTGAGGTAATGTTGGGCGTCGAGGGGTCTGCGGAACGAGTCTTCGATCAACGCAACAAGACGAGGGAAATTGATATCTGAATGGTTGTCTAATGCGATGGTTGATTGGCCATGCTCAGGCGGTGTCCAGGGTGTCTTTCGAAGATCGGGAACGATCATTAGGGGCATCCCACGCTTTACAAGCGTAGAGCGAGTGGCATTTTCGGAAGAGATGGAAGGTACGATGCCATTTGCCGAGAGACGGGCGACGGGTAGAGAGGACGAAATCATGGGTTTGTTGGTCAATAGATTGTGGATCAGAGGATTCTTTTGTCGTCGTGTCGTGATGCCGATGGCTGGGTCTTTACGAGAGTGGTGTGAAGAGATAGCAGCTTCTTCCGGAGAAATGAGTAACGCTGAAGAGGCAGGAGGAAGCAAGGCCAAGCAGTCACGGACTAGACCGAGAGTGTCAAGGTAGTGAGGACTCATGCCGCAAGACTGAATCTCATCACGGATGCCCTCGAACTCCTGCTCGAGGTTGACAAAGACGTGAGCTTTGTCCTGTCGGGTCTCTGTAGGTAGACCACCCAGAGGGTCTAGCATAATGATTCTGTCGACCGAAGTATCGTCAAGCGGCTCATCTACATCGCCAGACGCGGCAGCCAGACCAGATAAAGCGCGGGTCAATGCCAGCATGACACCACTGATGGACACATTCTGGACTTTGCATGTTGTGTCGTAGGCTATAGCGGGAATGACAGGAATGGCACTCCTCTTAAGGGGCTCCGTTATGAGCTTGGGTATGGAGAGCTCGACAGCACCCAATACCTTTGGACGCGAGGCTGGCAGTGGCTCCTGACTGGTGACTGTCAGGGCAGAATCGACATAACGAGCACCCTCATTATTGTGACGGTCCAATGCAGCAATCAATCTGCTTGACTGACGTCTGTATATGTCCTTGTACGACTCATTCTTTTGTACAGCTTCGTCCTCGCAATTGAGTACAAGGACGATCTGCATGTCAAGGCGGACCAATTGAGCCATAGTCAGAGCAATACCATCAAGGGTCTCATCATCGATCAGGTGAGGAGCCCTGAGGCAGACTAGGGCAACGTGTATCTCGCCAGCGCCTCTCTGAACCTGTGAATCCTGCTCTACGTGCTGTGAGAAGGTCGGCGTGGCAGCAGCAGCTTGAGTGGGAAGATAGAGCTGGCCAAGATTGACACCAGATTGTTGGAGCTGCCATTGTTGCTTGGACTCTTTTGCATCGTGTATGACGAGTGGTTTTTGAGGCTTTTTGTCCACCGAAGGCTTGAAGCGGGCCAGGTATTGTTTGGCGTCTCTGCGGGTCGCACTTGCATTGAGCACGTCGAAGAAAAAATCCTGCCTCTGTCAGGGAAAGAACAGCCAGCGACAGATACTGCAAACGTGACATACCCTTTGAGCTAGTTTGTCCCTCTTGTCTCCATTGCCATTGCCATTGTTGGCAGATCGATTGACAACGACCGAGCTAAACTCTCGGTGCAAACATTTGAATGTCTCAGGGCGCACCTTGCTTCGGAGTGTTGGGAGGCATGACATTGTTCATGGCCTGTCGACCAAACTCACAGAATCGACCGATGACTTTGACAGGGAGCACTACCCAGTCATTGCAGTCACAGGCACAGCGGAAACAAAAAGACTCATCCGCATGCTCGTGCTATTCTTATCTTATCGCCTTTCTCCACACCGCTGTCGGCTTTGGCTCAGGCTCTGTTCATTGCTCACTTTTTGTCTAAATCGATTCGAGCAATTTTCAATTCTAAGGCGTGAGGTCTCGTTCTACTCCTGGTCAATCGTGCTGATGAAATTCGAGCATCTACTTAATTCGATCAAAGCTACACCAACCAACATGAATCGATCTGTGTGCCTCAAATGCCGATTGAGGAAAAGCGATACAATCAATGCCGCTGCCCCGCGGCCTAACTCCGTCGCCAAGACGTCATCGAAGCTCACACACATGCTCGGCTCCAAGGGTTCGTCAGCGGGCAAGACCGGCATCATAGTCTGGAACTCGGTATACATAAACACTGCGACTCCTTTGCGATACGCTCTTGTCTTGCTAACCATTACTTGACACTTGTTCAAAACTCACAATGGCTCCTCAAATTGCATGGATTGGCCTCGGTAACATGGGTCGTGTAAGTCGCTACTCGAGATAGCCGGAACGAAACAATATTGATGGTCATTAGGGTATGGTGAAGAACATTGTTGAAAAGGGCAACCTCTCCAACCCCATCATCATCTATAACCGTACCACATCCCGTGCCGAGCAGTTGGCGTCTAGTTTGGGATCAGGCAAAGCAAAGGTTGTCTCTAGCATTGAAGAGGCAGTCAATGCTTCACACATCATCTTCACTTGTGTGGGCGACGACAAGGCAATTGAAGAAACCATCGACTCTGCTTTGAAAGGCAATGCTAAGGGCAAGCTGTTCGTGGACTGCTCTACTGTTCACCCTGACACTACAGACAAGCTTGCAAAGACGATCAATGGCAAAGGTGCTGAGTTTGTGGCATGTCCTGTCTTTGGTGCTCCCGCCATGGCAGATGCTGGACAGCTTGTATGCGTGCTTGCGGGGCCTGCCGATTCTGTCGACAAGGTCAAGCCTTATACGACCGGTGTCATGGGTCGTGCCGTCATTGACTACTCTGGCGAGCCTCACGGATCAGCAACTCGTCTAAAGATCATCGGAAACACCTTTATTCTCAACATGGTAGAGACACTATCGGAAGGTCACACTCTTGCTGAAAAGTCTGGTCTCGGATCTGACAGACTGCATCAATTCGTCGAGACCATGTTCCCTGGTCCTTACACTGCATACAGCAATCGACTGCGCCAGGGCGACTACTACAAGCGCGAAGAGCCACTGTTCGCTGTCGACCTTGCTAGAAAGGACGCTGGACATGCGTTGGCTTTAGCCAAGACTCACGGTGTCCGGATGAAGGATGTCGAGGTGGCCGATCAGCATCTGGCCCAGGTTCAGAAGCATATGGGTAGCAAGGGAGACATTGCGGGCATCTATGGTGCTGTCAGACAAGAGGCAGACCTCAAGTTTGAGAACTAGCTGCTGCAACTTTTGCCCATGCCCGTACAGTGACACGCAACAAATTGTGTCATCATATTACTCCATGACGAGAAGTGTTTTGAAAATGTTCTGTTGCTCTACAGACTTGCTTAGAGATCTATGCATAGCTTTTATTTCCATCGAGATGATTCGTTTAAGCTCTCTTGCCGTTGATGGCCT
Organism: Aureobasidium sp. P6; assembly: GCA_003992365.1. NCBI lineage: Eukaryota > Fungi > Ascomycota > Dothideomycetes > Dothideales > Saccotheciaceae > Aureobasidium > Aureobasidium sp. P6. Next base: position 31,933 of record RZIQ01000074.1, on the reverse strand, counting down.
TGAGCTCGACGTCGAAGATGAGGTTGGCCTTGGGAGGGATGGCACCGGGGAAGCCGCGCTCGCCATAGGCGTAGTCGCTAATGAACGGGTTAGTGCATGTCGCAGGGTCAAAGGAAGGTAATAGCTTACTAGGAGATGTCCAGAGTGGCCTTCTCACCGAGAGTCATGCCACCCTCAGTGCTGACAATGCCCTCGTCCCAGCCTGGTGTATGCGTCAGTGTCAGGTCGAAGAAGAGGCATGGTGGACTCACCCTTGATGACTCTGCCGGTACCGATAGGAACATCAAAGTCACCACGGCCGACGGACGAGTCGAACCTAGATCTGTCAGCTTACCGAGGCGTAGAGAGGCGTCAAGAAGATACTGACTGCTTGCCCTTGGAGCCATCACCGTTCTTCAACCAGCCGGTGTACTCCATGGTAACGTTGTCACCGTTCTTGGGCTTGGTGACACCGTCGCCCTGCTTGATGATTTGCTTTGTGACACCCATGTTGATCGATGTGGAGTGGAACGAGTTTCTGAGGAACTGAGGAGTCTGTCTGGGAGTGATGGAAGAGAGGATGGAAGAGGGAAGGCGAGCTGGCATTGTATTGGTCTGTGATGTCCCGAGGGGCAGACTCGAGCTTTGGTGGGGGCATATCGGAAGCTCTTCGCATCTTCTTGGCGCCTTTGCTGCTTCAGGCAGTCGCGCCTTCCTTGTTCGTCCAATCCTCACTAAAGGGTGCCTTGCGACATTCCTTGTTCCTTGCGTGCTCACTTTCTGCACTGCCACAGGACTGTGTACGAGGCACGGCTGCATTTCAACAAAGGCCACATGAAGAAAAGGGCCTGATTCTGCTACACCTGTTCCACGCGTTCTTCGGCGATAACTGCCGCACCAAAAGAGGCACGCTTCCATGGCCGCCCACCAAGGTGTCTTCAACCTGCTCGATGCTTTCACTCTCATCATCCATCTGTCTTTGTAAACGACAGAACCAGTGAGACATCCACGACGAGGTGAACTACTAACAAAAAGCACTTCTTTCCCTCGCCTGCTTCTCTGATCTTCTGACCTCACAACCATGGCAAACATTACCACTCCAACCATCTACTTCGGCTATGGTAGCAATCTCTGGCAGCACCAGATGCACATGAGATGTCCAACCTCAGACTATCTCGGCATCGCGCGTCTCGACAACTACCGCTGGATCATAAATGATCGCGGCTACGCCAACGTCGTCCAAGTCGAAACGTCACCTTCCGCCGAACCATCCTACTCAAACGTCGTCTACGGTCTTGTTTACTCGCTGCAGCCTTCAGACGAGAAGAATCTCGACATAAACGAAGGTGTCCCCTATGCCTACACGAAAGAGAACTTACAAGTCTCGTTTTGGTCCAAAGAAGAAGAGGATGAACCTATCGATGTCCACAAACCTGCCAAGACGGTAGACATGCTGGTCTATATCGATCGCAAACGTCTTGTAGATGACAAGCCTAAACATGAGTATATCTACCGTATGAATATGGGCATCAACGATGCTATCAGGGAAGGTGTGCCAAAGGGTTATGTCAAAGAGGTCATGCGCAAGTTCATCCCGCCCGAACACAATGATGAGCTTCAAGATGCTGCCATGCAGCAGGCACTGTCTTTTGAAGACGAAAGATGAGACGACAACATCCCAGCGCTAGATACAGAGCTTTTGCTTGAATTTACGCCTTCGACTCTGTATATACAGCTGCGATCGGCCAACTTTGTCCGAACCTCAGGATATACCGTACAGACTCCGTAATCACATAAACACACATTTTTGTTTCTCTGGCCATACTATCTCTCAAATCATATTGAAATGCGAGCGTTCAACCTCGAATCATCCATCCTCACCAGACTTAGCACGAGCACCCCATCTCGTTCTCGCTTTCGCATTTTCCCACAAACCCAAGCTACGAGTCAGTACTCACAACATGCAAATCTGGAAAGGATGTCCATGATCCGAGACCTCAGAATCGATCGTTGTTTCTACTGCCGAAGCCAAGATGTTTTTTTTTTTTTCTTTAGCAAAATAGTCTACCAATTTTCTCGAGCAAAGCTAGTTTTAACCATAAAAACAGACTTGTTCTTGATTCATTTCCGAACGCATTTTCTGTTTTTTTTTTTTTTTGGCGGTTGGAACAGGTACAGGTGTCACTGACTCGTTGACGGAACACGATGACTGAAACTCGGGTGTACCGAACTTGGATGCTAGTCAGGGTGAGGTGAACTAAACCCTGTTCAGGTCCGTGAGATTGAGACTCGATTGCGCGTTTCTGTCTAGCGGTGGCGGCGTGACCAAAAAGGCAGTTCTTGCGATGACTCGTATGTAGTTTGTTATGGTGATCATGAGTGGTGGAAGCTCAAAGAAACCATGCGTGTAAGATGTCAAGGAGCTCGCACCAGTTTGCGAATGCAACCGTAGTCTATGATGTAAAAGTTCATGCTGCCTCTACGCGGTGCAGCATTGTGTAGAATTGATAAAGGTAGACACAGGTTGCCTCGGATTATCAAGCGGTATAGGCAGTGACAGGGTTGCCCAAAAAACATGAATTTATCCTTTTTAATTTCTGAACTTTTTGTACTCTTTTGAACGAGGAAATGAACAGCTAGATGGTTGTACCAGATATTCTTGACCTGCATGGTCAATGATGTGCAGTTGATTTGTACGAGAGGGCGATTTGTCAAGTGTATATGCTATAGACTTACATGGACTGTCAGCAGGTCAAGGCAATACATGGTTGATCAAAGAGACTTGACGCATTGATCGAGACTGCACCCGGACAAGTAGTTTGTATGATAGTGGAGGGCAGGAGTTGACAGCAGGAGTTGACAGCAGGAGTTGACATACTGGTTGTATAAAGTCCTAAAAAGTGACCGAAGTTGACCAGGGCTGCAAGAGGCTGCTGTCGTGATGCTGTCTTGGTCAAGGCCTGCATATTTGATGCGACGTTTATTCGATGCGGGAAAACACAAAGCAATTCCTTGGAGAGCAGAGTTATCATGTATTCTGGAACATATATATGAGCGACCGTCCTTGGCACTATCCTCAGAAAACCACTCACGGCAGGCATAGCTTTCTCAGTAGCCAATATCCTCCTTTCCAGATCTTCTAGCGTCTTGAGGGTGACCTGCTGGTGCAAGTGCAACTGCTCCTTGTGCTCCTGTTTGAGGACCTTGAACTCCTTGTCAAGTTCTTCATGCCAGGGATACAAGACGCCTGTTTGGAAGCCGAGAGCAGAGATGGCGACAGTAAAGTTGAGATACGGAAGCCACAAGCGAGCGGTAGGGCCGAGGACCATTGTGTAATCAGCGATCGAATGAGAGAGATGATTGATGTGAAAGAAAAGCTTCAACGATGATGTTTGAACTTGGGAAGGATCGATGGAGAGAACGAATGAGGATGAGACGTGAGTTTGCTATTTACGGAAGAAAAAAAGAAAGAAAGAAAGAAGGCAACAGAGAAAACGAGACCGAGGTGAATCGAGGAAAGAGTCGGGAAGGACTATAGAGAGCGATCACGCGACACGATCAGGACTGATTGGTGTCAATAGCTCGGGATCAGGACCGGTGATAGATCGGACATGATCAAGATGGGTGAGTAGACAGGGCATGCCACCAGACTACAAAGTGCCTACCAGGAGTACTGTACGCATCACAGAGTGAATATAATGCGATGCTGGTGTCTGCATGTTGGATGGGAAGAACAAATAGCACAGAAAAGGAAGGGACTACTCGATTGTCTAGATGCCGGGAGGCGCCGCGTGTTCGCAACAATGAGGGGACGACCGAGACACAGACAAGACCACACCACTCGAGGCCAAGCAGTAGGGACGGCATATTATTGCTATCCTCCTATCGACACTGCATCCAAGCATGTCTCCGGCCAGCGAATGCCGCAAACAGCCAAGATGATCCTGTCCATCTCGATGCCCAAAGGCGGCGGCCGCTTCTTGCGCAGACCCGACTTTCTCAGACCCCGACAATCCGATGAATCTTTGTCGTCAGAGACAAAACGACCTCTGGATCTGGATTCACTGTTGGACGATATAGCCGAGGGAGATGAGCCGCATGTCAGCGACCTGAACACTGCACTTGGTGCTTTGGTTGACATGTTCCCTCATGTGCAACCCGACGTCTTTCGCGAGATGCTCATGAACTTGAGCGATGAGAGCAGGTTGGAAGTAGTCACTGACCATCTTCTAAGGAATGGCGCCCAGTACATCCAGGGGAGATACAGGAAGAAGCCCAAGGAAGACGACAGGACCCCAACACACAGTCTTGAGGCACTTCCCAAGCACGACACTTTTCGCAGTGACAAGTACAAACGCGCTGTCAAGGACATGCTGTATCTGGAGTTCAAGAATTTGAGCCACTCATCCATCAGAGCCGTTCTAGCCGAGCACAACCATTCCTACACCCTTGCCCGTCCGACTCTGCACCATCTGTCTTCCAAGTCCTGGAGAGCCACCATCTCCACCTTCTTCACGAGAAAACGCCCCACCACTTCGGATCCTCATCCTCACCCTCATGTTGAATGGCTCTCCAATCCAGTCGACCCTATCAATCCACTTCCGTATCTCAGACGGACAGGCTGCCAGGAGTTGGATCAAGAGCTATACCGCATATACATTGCCCCTGTGCTGGCGCGTCAAAATCAAGAGAGGTTAGACCGGGATGAGACCATGGCAAGCGACATCAACGAGGCTGAGGCTGAAGAAGCCAACGCTCTGTTTGATTGCGAATGCTGCTTCACCCCCTATCCTTTCGAAGCAATATCCACGTGTGATGCCCTTGCTGGCCACTTTATTTGCTTTCGATGCATCAAGCATGCCATCAACGAGGCTCTTTTCGGTCAGGGCTGGGCCAGGAATATCGACCTGGCCAAGTCTTCCTTGCGATGTCTGGCTCCGTCTGTCCCCGATTGTCAAGGATGCATACCTACCGCGCTAGTTCAAAGAGCCTTGTGCACTGAAAAGGATGGCGCTACAAGTTGGCAGAAACTTCAGGAGCGTCTCATCTCGGAGAATCTGATAAAGAGCCAGCTGCCTCTTTTGAGATGTCTTTTCTGTCCTTATGCCGAGATCGACGAGCCGACAAGTCTGAGGTTCAAAGATCCAATGGCCTTGACTGCGCACCTTGTTCACTTACCGATGGATCCTTTGAATTCTCTGTTTGCTTTACTCTTGATCTTCATCTATCCATTACTATTCGTTCTGCTGCATCCTCTCTTGATGCTGATTGCCATACTCGACAAGCCAACGCACTCGCGTATCCAGGCATCTCGGACACGCACCTTACGTCGACGAAGAGGATTGAAGTTCACCTGTCAATCACCGACTTGCGGCAGAAGCTCATGCACCAATTGCGACAGCCCGTGGTCCGATCCTCATGCATGCAATGAAGCATCGCTACAATCCCTTCGGCAAGCCATCGAAGCTGCAACGACAAGCAGCATCAAGAGAACCTGTCCAAAATGCAACCTCAGCTTTGTCAAGTCAAGCGGCTGCAACAAGCTCGTGTGCAATTGCGGATACACCATGTGCTATGTTTGTCGGCAGGAAATCGGACGAGAAGGCTATGGTCATTTCTGCCAGCACTTCAGAGAGCAGGGAGGTAGATGCAAGGAATGTGAGCGCTGCGATCTCTACATCGTCGAGGACGAAGAAGGCACCATTCGCAGGGCTGCCGTACAGGCAGAGAAAGACTGGTTGGAGCGAGAGGGTAAGAGCAAAGACAGTGACGACAAGCTGGGTGCGGTGGTCAATGATGTCCTTGCCAACGGTACAGGGGGGAAACGGTGTGATTATGATGCATGGCTGGATTTCTTCATGGCGCTTGTCTTGGAGTAGAAGTATGGTTGGCGTTCAGGCAAGGATGATACCCCTCTATAGCGTATGCAATTTGCTATCCATTTTTGTTCATCTGTTATGAGGCGAAGAATTTGTGCTTCTTCAATTGGTCAAGTGGGACGGACTTGACAGATGATGTATCGAACGAGTTGTCAGTCTTTGAGGTGAAGCAGTAAACCTGATCTATGCCAGTGCTCTCGATGAATGAAAGGACCTTTGTGAAATTAAGGCCTACTTGGTTGGTAGCGTGACTGTCGTCAGAAAGAGCAAAACGTCCTCCTTTCTTGATGAACTCCTTGGAAAAAGGTCAGCGCTGGTAGAAGACGCAGATTGAGGATCAATGGACCTTGCAGATTTCAGCTTTTGGATATGGTTCCGTCATGCCCTTGCGAATAGCACTAGAATTGAGCTCGAGGATGCCACCATAGCTGGCGATGAAGTCAAGATTTCTAACAATCTTCTCCCAAACAGCAGGCATGGTGGTCCAGTCACGCTCGGGGTCATCGCTCTTCAGTCTGATGAGATCGAAGTGACCAACGAGAGGAGGATGTAGTGCTCTGAGCATATCAAACTGCTGGTCGTAGAAGGCGGCAAAGACTTGTTCATCAGAACCACCAGAGATGGCTCTGGCCTCATAGTACATGTCGTGATCAAAATCGATGGGTTTCATGTGAACATGGTGAATGCTGCCGACGAAGAAATCGAAGTGGTATCGAGCGAGCAAGTCTTTGATGATTTGGTGGGTCGAGGGACGAATCCACTCGCACTCAAAACCAATCAGAATGTTGATTTCAGAGGCATACTTTTCACGCAACCGCAACGCTTCGGGATAGTAGGCGTCGAAGAGTTCAACGAGAATTTTGGCATCGGTCTCTTCAGGGTACAGATCAGCAGCATCACGGGGCATGTGCTCGGTCAGGGCAAAAGTGTCCATGTTGAGAGAAATGGCCTGCTGGACCATCTCTTCGAGAGTGCATGTCGCATGAGCGCAGAATTGGCCCGAGTGGGAGTGATGTGAATGCGGCATGTTGGAGATGGGAGGTGCGAGCAGGTGAGAAACGGTATACGATAGTGGAAAGGTTGAGAAGGAGCATCTTCATGTGAGAGGCTTGGCATTGTTATGGAGGGAAGGAGCTCTCACATGGCAACCACTTGGACTCAGCCTCTTGTCCACCCCTCGACCAATATCCAACAACGCCATCATGGACAAGTTTGCAGCTTTCGGAAAGAACATCGGGTAATTCTGACCAACACCCAGACCAGATCTGCAGCAGCTTATGGTCACAGTGCATCCTTCACCCCCTTCGCAGCTCGCACGCAGCAATACGTCAAGGAGCAGTTTGGCCAGACCGACGACAAGACTGAGCTGCCGCCAGACTACATCGAGCTCGAGAAGCGTGTCGATGCCTTGAAGCTTGTCCACCAGAAGCTGCTGTCGGTGACATCGCAGTACACCAACGAAGCATACGACTACCCTCCCAACATCCGCGAATCCTTTACCGACCTGTCCAAGAACGTCACCGAGAAGGTCCAGCTGCTTTCTCGCGCCACCACCACTGCTGAAGCCCAGGCCGCCTTTACCGCCGCTCCTCAGGCAAAGCCCCAGCCCAAGACCTTCAACCACGCCATCGCGCGTGCTTCCCTGGCCGGTAGCCAGCTGTTACATCAAAGCGATCTTCGTGGTGCCGGCGCCGACGACTCGCTTGCTCAGGCTCTCGAGAAGTATGCTGTTGCCGAGGAGAGAGTCGGCGAGGCCCGTCTGACCCAAGACGAGCGCATTCAGCAACGCTTCCTGGCTGGCTGGAGTGCTACTCTCAACACCAACCTGCAGTTCGCCCAACGTGCTCGTAAGAACGTCGAGAACGCTCGTCTCAACCTCGACGCCACAAAGGCCCGTGTCAAGGGCATCAACAACCCCTTCAACAACAAGCCTCAGGCCCATGGCGAGGAGAACTACACAGAGGCCCAGCGCGCCGAGATCGAAAAGGCAGAGGACGACTTTGTCAACCAGACAGAGGAAGCAGTGGGCGTTATGAAGAACGTCCTCGACACCCCCGAGCCCCTCAAGAACCTGGCCGAGTTGATTGCCGCCCAGCTCGAGTTCCACAAGAGGGCCTACGAGATTCTGTCAGAGCTGGCCCCAGAGGTCGACCAGCTGCAGCTCGATCAGGAGGTATCGTCTGCCCGCTCCATTCCTCCTTCCATCCAAGTCACCCAATTCTGATGCTTCTTTTTTCTCAGGCCAACTACCGCAGAGCCCGCGACTCTGCTTAATTTCTCCCAATACCACTATCATCCACTTCTTTGACCTTGCAATCTTTGCGATTCCCCCGTCTTGCTTTGAACGTCTTTCAATCAATCCAATGCACCGTTTCATCTTTCTTCCATCTCGTGCCGAGAGCTTTTTTTTTGGTCAGTTTTGCTCGTGATAAAGTGCATACCCACGTTGTTCTTCCACGGACCACCCTGCCAAGCTCTCTTTACCCATTTGATTACTTCTATATTACTCTTATATCACTCTTGCTCCGGGATGAATCCATAGATTGACACTCGGAGTACGGAAAGGGACGCTCCTACCAAGCTTCACTTATACACGGCGTCACCCGCTTCTTGAAACATCTTTGCCGATCTCGAAAACCTGTCTCAGTCTGGCACTCGTGTCATCCATCATGGTATCCGATCGAGCGGAACTGGAGCGAACAGAGCTACAGAGATATCCAAAGTGCTGATGCGTGCAATTGTGCTGTCTGAACCGTCTCTTTTCTGCCGCAACTTAGGGCAGGCAGGTGCTGCATTCGGGTGCTGTCTTCCTTGCCCTGGCCTTCGTGATGATCTCTCTCCTCCAAAGACGGACCTTTTGTGCATCACCACGGATTGAACCTTTCTTGAGCATGAGTCAATGGTTGCATTCGGCCACTTCGGCATCTCAAATCGTTGCTGCAGTGGTCGTCTGTTAGTGTTTGTCGTACATCTTCCAGTGCTGGGGTCAGACTTGTTCGAGCCCTAGATATCGGCGGATCCTTTGATTATGGATCTCGTGGTGCGATCTCGGTTCGGCAGTTGATTTATACGTGCTCTTCGCAGCACTGATGCAATACGAATCATTGATGTGCTCACTAGATAACCAGGGCATATATGATTGTTTGAAAAGAATTTTTAAAAAAAGGACATATTGGGTTTCTTTTATTTTTCCATGACAAAGAGAGTCTAGCTGACTCGCAAGCCGCTGAGCCTCTTTATTTCTCCGTCCACGATACACACATCTCACGGCCAATTCATCTCCGGACTGCTCTCCCAAGGCATGCTATCCTGAGGCACGTCACAGTCGAACGGATCCGACGAATCCGTGCCCTCTTGACTGCCCGCCCCTCCCTTCTTTGACTCTGTGTCGTCGAGTTGGAGCGCCTTGAACAGACCTTTCATGTCGCGCAGGTCGGACTGGACCGTGTCTTGCGGCACGCGGGCGCGGTAGTCGATGAATTCGCGGACGGCTTGGAGGATGGGGAAGTAGCCTTCGTCGTTTGGGAGCCACCAACGCATTACGTCGACGCCCCAGACGCCCGTCATGCGTTGTCTCAGAGCGGCAGGGTAGATGTAACTGCAAATTGTGAAAACGGCAACTTGTTAGCAAGATGGAACTTTTTTTTTCTCTCTCTCTCCGTGTAGAGAAATCTGAGAACGGGGATACTCACCCGCATTGCTCAATCAGAGCGTACTTGTTGCGGCACCACATGGTGTGTCGTTGGTCCTTTGGCATGCATGCGGCAGCCATGCCCAGACTTGCCTGCGCGCCCAGAATCATGGTGGTCGTGTCCTCGCCACAATACTGCAGCGCCTCGAACATTTTGCACACCTTGAACGCCATCGCTGTAACCTCTTCTCCGCGTGCGGTGGGATCGAACTGCGCGACCTGTGATTTGAAGAGCAAGTGAATGGCCCAGAAATCGATGAGGATGAAGTTCCAGGTAAAGAGGTCTCCTGCCAGTAAGAACTCTGGGTCCGTCGAGCCCACCACGTCATCCCATTCTCCCTTGGGCGCGTTGGGGAATTCTTTGACGTAGGTTCGCGTATCCTTGAAAGCGTTTTCGAGGTCGTGGGCATACTCTTCCAGCTGCATGTTCAATTTGGCCATTTCCATAATGAGCTCTTGACTGGGTCCTTCTTTCTTGCCCTTTGCAAACAGCAAAGACACATCTGTAGCCACCAACCTCGACCGCGCAAATTTTTCCTCAAATAGAGATCCCAAATCGCGAGGCTTGTCTCTGGCCTGTCGAACGTAGAACTCCATGCATGCGACGTGCCAGTCACGGGATAGCACCATCCCGTACCCGTGCATGAATCCTGCAAAGAGATCGAAACGTATGTACCACGAGATGATCTTGCGGTGTGTTTCGCTTTGCATGATGGTCTGCGGCGTGAAAAGCTCAGTCAGGATCTCGTAAGCAGCCCGTTGGTGGCCCATGAGGTTGACCCAGTCGCCCAGGAATTCTTCGAAAGTGGCAAGTTGCAGGATGGTGAGTAATGTGGCTACGGTGTGTCGCGGGCTTCTCGCCAATGACTGGCGTAGTAATTGCACTGATTTGTTGTAGTAGCCCAAGAAGCTCTGAATCTTGCCATCGGGTTTCCGCAGGGTGTGGTGGTAAGCTGAGAAGGCGGTGATGGCGTAGAGGAGTGGTTCGTAACCCAGAGCAATTTCCAAGAATGTGGTCTTGAGGAAGTCGCCACTGTCGTATTTCATGGCATAGTGCTGATGCGTCAGTTTCTCTCTGTGGTAGGTAATGTAGAACTTGACGTCCTTTGGTAGATGGGCCCATTTGCTGTTTGGTGGTTGTTTAGTTTTGAGTGATTTCCTGGAGCTTTGGCGGGGTATCGCTGGACGTGAGGTCGGACGAGCAGAAGTAATGGAGCTATCTGTAGTCGCAGGACTCTTGATTAGAGGGCTCTGGTCCCTGGAGTTCGAAGATGCATCCGATAGCTTGCGATCGTCCTTGGAGCATAAGCTTGAAGAGCCCTCTCCGAGTTCCTCCTCGTCCGGAATGGATGGGAGCTTGTCGGTTTCGTTGGCATCGTAATCTTCGCCCGATGAGTTCGAAAGCTCGCCAGTTGAGCTCTTCGTCTTGAGGCCTTTCGAAGGCTTCGATGAGCCTGTTGTAGGCTCAGGATAATGGCATTCACGTTTGCCCTTGCGACATCCTGTAAGACGGTTTATATAAGTATGAGGTCCGCTATCAGTGGGAAATAGGTTACTCACTATCGCAAATAGGGTGCGCCTCATCACACTACACAGCCACAAATTAGATATACCTTTCTTGCCAGAATAATGCTTGTCGACCATACCTTGACTCTGCGTTGCCTGCAAGTAAAACAGCCACTCCGAGTTCTTCGATGTTTGACATGATCCGCGCCTGTAACGGAACGCCTTTTCCCGCCTCGCGAACCTCCCTGTTGCGACACAGATGCGCGGCTGGGATCTTCAACGTCGGAATAGCTGTTCAGATTCTCTTGAGAAATGGTTGGTAACTGATAGAGCCTGGGGACATATCCATCCGGCATCATAACTCCTTCTGGTATCATGGCCTCGGTAGGGAGAATAGGCTGTCCATTGGGGTAGTATCCAGTAGGCATGGTGTTCATGCCGTAATAGTGGTTGTCCATGTTTCAGGCAGTCTCGCGATGGTTTGAAGTCTGGCGGGCTTGACGAGTTTCAAGAAAGTCCAGTCTGGCAAGCACTTTTTAGAATACCAAAGGACTGGGACTCAAGGTGTGTAAATATCCCACTGCAAGGAAACCCGGAGGAACCAGTGTCACGGGGATCGATCCGGCGGTGATAATGAATAAGCTGCAAGGGCCCTTTTGGAAAACGTGGTAGGTAAATTGTCGATGGATCTCTTGAATGAGAGGATGACACAGTGGATCCAAAAGAGCTTCAGAAGTAGAATGAGTGGTCCGGGTGGTTTGAGCGCGTAGTTCCTGCGTGGGCCAAGGCGGGAATAGGTCCTTTCAGCAGAAAAGTAGGCCTGACTATACGTGTTGCAGGAGTAAACAAATCGACGAACGAAAGTGCTGCTGCTGACACTCCCGGCTGAGATGGACCGACCACCGATATTAACTGGGTGCGGGGATGAGAATTCCAGCACCCAGCACCCTGGCCAAGGAATGGTCTCAGCGTGCGGAAAAGATCAGAGCTAACAAATGAATGGTAAAAGCTGAATGGTATCAAGAGCCGAGAGGCAGTCACTTCATTTGAACAGCCGGTGGGTGAGCTCCTGGAAAGAGGGAATAAAAAGAGAGAAAAAGCCGGGCCGGGGCTGTCTTCAAACCAGTCTGAATCTATTTTTTTTTTCGAAGGATACAAAATGTGCTGATGATATGGCCGACCCTTGACGTACTGCAACGGCAGGGATGTTCTGGTGATCGTGGTCTGTACTTAGTGACGAATGCTGGCCACAAAATCCGGGCGGTGATCTGCAGGATAGATGAGTAAAGCTGCTGGAGTCGGCGTCACACAGTGGTTGGGGCTGTCGCGCACGACGAAGGAAGAGAAAGGACGTTCGGCGTGCAAAGTGAGACCGGCAAGGAAATGCTTGATGCAAGCCTCACTCCTCCTTCTTGTGCGAGGGGAAAAAAGAGGCACGATTTAGCGCACACTGTATGCAGGAAAGCCCCGTTTCAGATGTCAACTGTTTTTGAACTGCTCCTCGTCCACGAGAGAACGGGAAAGACAGAGCTTCCAGAGCATCATGGCCAACGGCTTGATCGACTTGATGGCGCACCTTGGAGAGCTTGGACGTGGAGCCAGGGACATTATTTCTCGAACAATGACTACCGCCTGCGCCGTCCAAAGGGAACTTCCGACGTGCTTGGTGGAGAGAAACCTCCCACGCCAGTTTTTAGCTTCTCTGCGACAGGACAAACGCCGGCCCCGGTCGGTGTGTCGCTGCAGCTGGTATGCATCACGCCCCGCCCGGCCAGAGGCAGGCAATATACTAGGCTTCCAACTACGCTTGAATCATGGGCAGCAAGTCGTAGTGTCTGCAGATACAAATCACTACAGCAGTCCGTCCCCCCTGAGCGACGGGCACGTCTCGGACCGTAGTGACGGCTCCTGACCAACTACTCTTCTGTCACGGATGATATTGTTCACCTATTGCGGCTGATTGGAGTCCGCCTGAATCGTGTCGCTTCTCGCAACGAGCAGAAACAACTTAATTTTGCCCCGAGAGGAACGACATCCTCAGGCCATGACCTCGGCCGACATGTGAAAGCAATCTACCGCGATACCGACAGCCGATTGATGCTTCCAGCAGTGGTATGTGCTCGACAGTTTATGTGAGAATGTGGTTCGGTTCCTGGATGTCCAGATGCTCCGTGCAATGGAAACGGCTTTGGACGTAGCCGTTAAGCTTGCACATGTCTCAAATCTATCGTCGCATCATGAGCATCATCACCATAGGCATATCTTTGCGATCCCGAACCCTTAGATTCTGGCAGGGCATTCCAGCCTCTCCAAGTGGCTCTCGCGCTCCTGCGTATAGGCCGTATCTCTCAATGCTCTCTGTATGTGAGGTGACGTGATGGTCAAAGGTGACAACGGGGGACTTAATCAAGCCGTGGTCCGGCAGAAGCGCCGCTGTCTTTGAGAATACCCGGCGACGCTATCACACATCCTTTGAGATGAAAAGAACCAATCCACGTTGATGAAAATCCTCAGCTCTTTTCATCTGTTGCTTTTCCTTCACCCATGGTTGGCTGTATATCACCGTCTGAAGCAGGGCGTCCATGCGACGATTGATCGTGCTTCATTTCCTTGATGTGGCAGGTGGCTTTGGATAGTGCACACGCTCCCGCAAGACTAGCGGGTCGCACACGTGCAGAGCGACAAGGACATCAAACATCTTCCCGAAACACAAAAAAAAAGCACGCCAAAGATCTTGGGAGTCGCTTTGCTGATTCGAGGAAAGGTTTGACGGCTTTGCTTTTCCAAGATCTGTCAAGGACATCATGTCATGTCTCCGCAACTGGGCAACTTGCAAGAATTGGGAATCTCCTGCTTGGTGCGTTTTGTCATGGAATTGCTCGGCGTCGACGGGACGGCTGTTGCTTGTGTGCATGCAGTCACACATCCTGCGTACCCACAGCAAATAGCGCTGCATCTAGAGATCGTAAGGGGACGAATTGCATGGAAGGGCCGTTCTCCCTTGCAGATTCTAACTTTTTGCGATTTTCTGATTGGTTTGTTGGCAAGAATTTTCCGTTGGGTTTATCCAAGGCCACCGAAGGGGGGGTTGCTGTCGCACCAGTCAAAGTCAAGGGGACGACTTGAAATCCTAGCTGCCATTGAGAGGAGGCTCAGCGACGATCCAGGAGCCATCATTGACGGAAATTCACAAAGGATTGCGCAAAGATGCCCAATACTCTTGAAGATCCCGCGTGAACGACCGGGCAGAACCACGTTTCCAAACTGGCCCATGTTCTTTTTAGCCGCCGCCGCTGAAGAACGCCTCTTACAAGTGTCGATCAAGAAGGATCGGCCAGCATGTCATGGAAAGTACCACGGATTTTCTGTCTCGGCCTATCAAGGGCCCCTTCGAAAGGACAACTAATCTAGCAGGCTAATAGATGCATCATCGCCAATCATGATTTGCTCAGCCCCGTGCAATTCCCGCAAGAACAGTAGTGATCAGGGAAGTAGCGTGTCTTGCGTGTCGGCGTGCGCGTTTCGAGCAAATGCATTTTCCATGTGTCTCAGATCATCTCTGGTGCGCGGCGACATCAATCGTGACTGGGTCATCGCATGAACTAGAATGAGCGTATTGGCGTATCCCTGGAGTCAAGGTTTCGAATTCGCGTTTTGTGTCGCACAGCGTGTACATGGCAGGCATCGATCCGAATGTCCGTAGGCTCTAGCCGTTATCTCAGACTGATTGGATCATCTGTGTAGCCCATGTTTTTCTGCGACTACCATTGAAGAGTGGTGCATTCACCATTGGTTTCAGATCCACGCACGACTGCAGGGACGGTGCTGTATGATTGTTGGTCCTGATGTTATGATAGCCTACCGTCTCCATATAAGGACTAGACCACGTCAAGAGAATGAGTTGGCGTATAGGTCAACAATCTCGACACAGTCTCAAATGATACGAGGGGCTCAAAGCATAAAGGACATGACCTTAAGAGAGGCAAGAATTGGAAGAGCGAGGCTCCCCAGTATTTGAACTGCGATTTTAGACTAGCTATTCATGATTGCCTCCTAGTAACCTTTATTCCAGAACTGTTTCAGTGCTGGTAAGGCCATAGAACCCGAAAAAAGAGCAAAGTTTACCAATCAAGCCGCCTGCTGATATACTGCTGCTAGTGATGGATGTAAAAGATGAAGTGCGAATTCAAAGATGCAACGCTCAAACGCCAGTGGGTATGCATGATGGACATTAGTGGAAAGAAATTCGTGGACGATTCGTGAGCGATGGCAAGAAGACGAAATGTGGTCTTCGAAAACATAAACATGGTTGAAAGGGAGCTTTGGTCGCGGTCAAATGAGGGCGAAGCTCGGTTGCCCAGTGTAATGATGGTGTCAAGCAGAGTTGCTCAGAACACGGCAGAAGTGTCATGAGTTGAGGTTTCCGCAGGAGCAGGTGGGGACGGCGTCTCGTCGGTCGATGGTGCCTCTTTCTCATCAACACCTTGACCTCTGCAAAGAGGGCAGGAGTTTCGACCTTTGGTAAGCCACTACGATTTGAAGTCAGTGAGATGTCGCAGCATGGTTTGGATATAGAGAACTTGCCTGGTCGATACACTCCTTATGGAAGAGATGGTTGCACTTGACAAGACGTCTGGCCTCTTCCTCGTGCTCGAAGTCGCAAAGACATACAAGGCATCGCTGCTCAGCACTCAACGTGATACTCTCTTCTCCATCCAGCGCTTCGGCGACAAGCATGTCGCCAGCATTTTGGATTTTGAAAAGACCCGGAGCGTCGGCAACATCTTGTTCACTTGCAACTGGCGGCTTTGCAGGACCGAGCAGAGCAGAGAGCAACATCATATCCTCGTATGTGGGAGAGTCGGTGTAAAGACTCGGTGTAGTGATGATGGGGTGGTTCTCAGGATAGCTGCCACCGAGCACATAAATGATCCAGCTACGAGTGTTCTCGCCAGGTGCGTTGTCAGGCTCGACAAAGCCGTTACGGCGTGAAGAGTAACCACGATGACCATAGTCTGACTCGCTAAGTCGGCGTGGACGATGTGGGCGAGGACGCAGGGGAGCGTCCTCGGCGGTCGTCTCGAGAGTGGTAGTAGTGGTAGTTGTACGAATGATGCTCTCGCGGCGATCAGAGTAATTTGAGTTTGAGCGACCGGAAAGAGGACGTTCAGGAATACGTACAGCAGAATTGGCGGAACCGACTCGGGTTAGAGTTGGGCTGAGTGGCGGGCGAGACGAGGCCATGGAGCGCGAACGAGCACGATCAGGGGTTTCCGAATGGCGCTGCGCATCGTATGCCGCAGGGAAGTTGGTCAGTCCACCCATGGAAGCTCGTCGACGATGACTGAAACGATGCGTTGGTGAGGGATCGAGGATGTGATCGATGCTGTCACTCTCACTATTGAAGGGAGATCGAGGCAAGACTGACAGAGCATCGAGAAAAGGGGGCATGGCGGCATCCTGGGCACCACTCGCATTCCCCTGATTTACCGACCGAATGCCCACAATGATAACAGGGACCATGCGTCCGTCAGGGCCTGCTGACTGCGCAGATGGCGATCTAGCTGTAGCCGAGCCGAAACGAAACATTCTGAAAAAGTTGAGCGGAGCATTGGCCGAGTTCTGTCCACCTTGGCGGAGGGCCGAGGCCAATCGACCGCCTTCGAGCGACTGGAGGAAGTTGCTGAAAGTGCCATCACCACTCACGCTATGAGCCTCTGCGATAGCCTCCTGATCGCCGTCGAGCAAAGTGGCAGCTGTCGTGGCTGCTGCCACTGACAAGATGCGAGAGATAAGTGCAGTATTGTCTTCTCTTATCTGTCCTTCTCCTTCCGGTCTTGGCCTCGTTACCGTAGGAATGCTGGATGCAGAGGGTTCTTGTGATGCGCCAGGGGTCCAGGTTTGGGATGGCTCAGATTCGAGGTCTGGCTGAGTATCAGATGTGTCGGATTGTGGAAGCCTGGGTCTTGTTGGGCGCTCAGAGCGGAGCGCGGATATGCGATCAGACAACGAGGTCGGGAGACGGAAGCTGGAACGGGATGACGGAGTGCGCGGAGCAGGATCTGAAGTAGCGAGATCAAGGTTGAGTTCGAAGTTGTCAAAGTTGAGCTCGACGTGGGGGTAAGCGTAACCAAAGTCGTCTGTTTGTGAGCGAGACATGGGCGGGGGGCGCGAGAAAGGAGAATGGCGGAAACCCAGGTTGTGGAGTGACGTTCGAGCGCGCTGCAATCGTGAAGGACGTTGCGGAGCAGACGTCAGACCATCTCGAGCTGTGGGGCCAGGATTGGACGAGCGCAGCATTTGGGAGAGTCTATGGATGGAGGATGAGCGAGCGGCACGTGGGCGTGGTCTCGGCGACGGGCGACGAGACGAAGAATGTCGGCGGCGATCATGGCGGCTATCGTTGTCGATGGCGAGAGTATCTGAGGCGAGTAATGAAGAGGAAGGCAACGAGCGGCGCCAGAAAGACTCGCGGCGAGACTGGTTGCCAGTGGTAGGCCGAATGGGCGGCGGCGGCGGCGGCGGCGGCGAAGGCGTGACTGAGGACGCGGCCTGACCCATGGCGGGATACCGTGACGGGAATGATAGATGGGTCTACCAGGATGCCAGGAGCAATAAGAAGGACAAGTCGCCGGACCGGACGAGGACGTGTTGGTTCGACAGCAAGACCAAGTCCAGGCTGACGACGTGCACACCAAAACGCTGCCTCCGCTGAGAGACGACATGTGCTCGCCTTGGCAAAGCCCGGATGACTCGCGCCGCAGCCCGCCGAACCTAATCTATTGTCGACATACAAGTATTGTATCGACTCCCGTTTCAATTCAATTGCTCCTGCGCCTGTTACTGTGTCTGCTCTTTGTTGATACCTGCATCTTTCGTTTGTATCTGGTTGTTTTGCTGCCATTCTCTGCAACCCACTCAGCTCGCACAGAGACTCGATCACCTGCATTCGAGCGCCCGCACTCTGCCGAGTCCGCCAACAGCAGTGGCAGCTTCCCGCTCACTTGCAGATCTCATGTCGAGAAAAACTGCCGCTAAGCTTCAGCCCTGCCCCGTCACCGCTTGCTGTTGACCGCTGCTTTCCTGGTCGTTCGTCCATATTTTCTGCTTGCGGTTGAGCATTACTGTATCCCTGTCTCATCCTGAGACACGTCACACTGTACAAACAGTGATACTCTCGTACCTTGCCTTTGCCTCCTCCTGCACCACACACACACACCTACAATGCCACCAACAGCTCACCATTTCACTCCCGTCTATCCTCTGCACGAGCCACAACAATCTTTTCGTAGCAAGCAATATGCGCCTCCCAGGAAACGAACAAGACAGCAACAGCCCGATGATGAAAGCGATGACTCTGATGTATATGTCGAGCCACTTCAATCCTCGGTGGCATCTCATGACACCAATGATCCTTACCATGTTGCCGGATGGCCTGAAAACGTTCCCTTGCCTGGCTCTTCATTCCCTCACGCCCCTGCTGCCAGACCAAAAAGCCGGCAACCTTTATCCAACAATCTGCAAAAGGAGCTTGCGAGTATCAAACCCCCATTGTACGTCCCGCCTCCTGGCGAACAAGATCTTACTTCATCACTACGTCGACACCATTTAAGCGTACTTACCACCATCTTGCATACAAGCCTGATAAGACACGACTTTGTGCGTGCAGGCAGAGCCTGGGGCATGATCTTGCGAACCGATATTCTTGGCCGACCATCGGATGTTCGCACACATGGTCGGTGGGGAATCGGTGCTGAGATTCTGATGCGCAGGTCCTCGACCGAGAGAAATGCTGACCAACATCTCGGTAATGATTTGGTCATCAGTGACGAAGGGTTCGAGGCCGCCAAAGACTATTATGAGCGTCTGATTCTACAACATCCTTATCAGAAGACGAATCCGAATGCTATCTCGGCACTAACCTTCTATCCTGCAATGTTCGGTCTTTGCATCTATGAGATCCAGCAAAAACGCAGATTAGCTCTAGAGCGAGCAAGAAAGTCATCGCCCAGCATCGATAACTCAAGCTCCGGATCAGACGTTTATCGAGATGAGGAAGAAGACATAATGGCCATCAGTCGTTCGGAGCTCGACTCTGCAAAAAGCCTGGCAGCTCGCATGGATGAGTTAATGCTCTCTCCACCTTTCGATACCTATCCTTCACTTTTACAACTTAGAGCCTCTGTAGGTCTATGGATAGCGGATCTGTACATGGCTACAGCGACAACGGACGATGGTGATGACGATGATGAAAACACGGAGCGTGCCTCTATGGAACGTTCTCGTGCTAAAAGGTGTATAGATAGATTGAAGGCCGCTGGAGTGACAGCCCCGGAATTGATCACAAACGTCTTATACTAGACCAAGAGATGGGATGTATCATAATTGCTAGCACTCAGTCATGAACAGCCATGTAGTTATCGAATCACTTTGAATAATAACGAAAAGATCGCTGGCTCAAGAGTTCCAAAACAAATTTCGTCCGTGCTCCAGACTCGCCAGCCAATTTTGCAGTCGGCTTGACGTCTCCGTAAGCGGTATTGTTGTCAAACACCAGTTTGTTTGAATATTCTGGGGCAATCTCGTCGAGGACTATTGTTTGTCCCGGATTTGCCTGCTGGAACGAGGTTCTCGAGAAAATGCAGGCACGACGCACGCTATGCAGGGTTGCCACTACCTCGAGAACTGCATTCTATCACTCAAACTCAAGCACCGCAACACTACGTAGACCTCTCGTTTCGGTCGACTCGCCACTCGCACGCTCCTTTCGTCAACTCGTTCCCTCAGAAAACCGTGGATATGCCTCCGCTTCCAGCTCAAATGATTTCTTGAATCAACATAATCTCGCCGTCAACAATCTCTCGACACAAGTTGCAGCATTCTACTCTAACAAGCAAAAGTTCCGTATCTCACATGGGTCGACCAACAGTACCCGCCAGACCTCGAAAGGCCCCCATGTTTTGGACGTGAGTGCT
The DNA here is from genome assembly GCA_003992365.1 of Aureobasidium sp. P6. Taxonomy (NCBI): domain Eukaryota; kingdom Fungi; phylum Ascomycota; class Dothideomycetes; order Dothideales; family Saccotheciaceae; genus Aureobasidium; species Aureobasidium sp. P6. The sequence goes on along the minus strand of RZIQ01000074.1, from coordinate 11,903 downwards.
TTGAACAAAGTCTTGAAGGTCGATGTCGATAGAAAGGTCGCATATGTGGAGCCAAACGTTCCCATGGATAGGTAAATAGTGCTTTCTTCTTACCCAATTGTTGTCATGCCGCGCATAGGCTGTGTTTTTCTTCACAGTTTTCGAATTGGTTCTGACCTTGTATCCGTAGACTGGTTGAAGCTACACTTCCATTCGGCCTCGTGCCACCAGTTGTCATGGAGTTCCCCGGAATTACAGGCAAGTCTTGAATTTTCCTTGCGAGAATACAGTTAACAGTCTTTCTAGCCGGAGGTGGTTATGCAGGTACTGCAGGTGAAAGTTCAAGCTTCAAGCACGGGTTCTTCAACCATACCATTGAATCGGTCGAGATGATTCTTGCGACAGGCGAGGTTGTCAAGTGCTCTCCAACTGGTATGCGAGCATAGATGCGCACCTTCGTTATGACCTTGTGTTGAGCTGACATGTTGCAGAACGATCTGATCTATTCTACGGAGCCGCTGGCGCGGTCGGCAGCTGTAAGATGATCAGCTTCAGTCACCCCCATACATTGCTGACAATCACCAGTTGGCGTCACTACCTTGATCGAACTTCGTCTTGAACCAGCAAAGAAATACGTCGAGACGACGTATATTCCGGTCACTGGAATGCAGAATGCAATTGCAATTCTTGAGAAAGCCACGGCAGACCACACTCTAGATTATGTCGACGGCATCATGTTCTCAAAGACTCAGGGAGCAGTCGTGACTGGACGCATGACTGACACGCCCTCGTCGAACTTGCCTGTGCAGACGTTCAGCTCTGCATGGGATCCTTGGTTCTATCAACACGTTCAAGGCCAGATCTCAAAATCAAGTTCGGAACCCGTCATGGAGGCAGTACCACTTCCGGAATACCTCTTCCGCTACGATCGTGGCGGATTCTGGGTTGGTGACATGGCTTTCAAATATTTCAACTTCCCTTACAACAAATTCACTCGTTGGTTCTTGGACGACTTCACGCACACACGGATGATGTATACAGCTTTGCACGCTTCAGGTGAATCTAGACGCTGCATCATTCAGGATCTGGCTCTTCCTTATTCCACAGCCGAGAAGTTCGTAGACTACACGTCATCCGAGCTAGAAATCTTCCCGCTCTGGCTCTGCCCTCTGAAGAGGACCAAACAACCTACCATGCACCCTTACACCAGAGAAGACAAGGAGCTTATGCTCAACATCGGTGTCTGGGGCTTCGGACCCAACAATCGCGCGGAATTTGTGAAAGCAAACAGAAATCTAGAAGCCAAGCTGCGGGAGTTCGGAGGCATGAAGTGGCTTTACGCTCAAACCTACTACACCGAGTCTGAATTCTGGGAACAGTTTGATCGCAAATGGTATGATGAGCTCAGAGAAAAGTATGGTGCTACAAACTTGCCCAGCGTGTATGATAAGGTTAAAGCGTCACCAGAGAAGGTGGATGCGCCAGAAAAGTTTCTTGAGAAGTGGCCATGGGCTGGCTTCTATGGCATCTGGAAGGCGATCCAATCCAAAACATATCTTCAGGCTAGAAATGCGGCTTGGAGACAGTGGGTTAAGTGAGAATCTTTTTCTTACTCAATAAAGATGTTTGTTCGGTCATGTATAGATTATTCAGTGTAAAAATACAGACATTAGAGATAGTACCCAATCTTCCTTTATTTCCTACAGCTAGACGCCTACCAATCTGAAAGCTAAACTTCCTGCTTCTCTTCCATGCCGTGCGGACTGCCGTTCGAGGAAGAAGGAGTCTGTTCGTCGGAGCTTCGCTGGTGCTCGGCAAGATGTTGATGCCACTCGCTTTGCTCGTACGAGAAGGTATTCTCCCCACCTTTTCCATACCAGAGCGGCTCTTTGTTAGCGACTCTGACCACACTGGTCCAGGGACTCGAGGTCTGCGACGCTTGATGGAACAGGACATCGACTTCTTCGAGACAACGACATCCAGTTTCGGGCTGAGAGCTGGGTCAGTAGGGCGATGAGATAACGAGGCAAAGGTCAATTCGACTTACGTAAAAGATGTAGATGATTGGCACGATGGCAGTGTTGATGGCTGCGAAGATGATGTATGTCCTGTATCCGATGTGGTGGAAGGCGACTGGAGCGATGAGTACAACGGCAAAGTTACTCAACCAGTTTCCTGCCGTTGAGAGCGCATTGGTGGGGCCTCTGATCGCCAGAGGTGTCAATTCGACAGCCCATAGCCATGACATGCCTTGCCACCCGATAGCAAAGAAGGTGTTGTAAACAAAGATGAAAACCACCATCACGACGTGTGTGGAGCTGTTATTTACATAGCTCATTACCGTGAGAACGATGAGTGAGATGGCCATGCCGACGGCACCAAACATCGACAATGCTCTTCTGCCCCAGAACCGATCGATGCCGATGACCGTGACGAAAGAGGCCAGCCATAACTCGGTAGCACTGCAACCGGCGAGTAGTCGTGCTACCCATGGCGTGTAACCTGTTTGTGTATTGAACATGAGAGCCAAGTATTGAGTGAACAGGTTGATGCCGGTCCATTGTTGCATGACTTGGAGCATGAAGGCGAGTATCGTACGGTGAAGGAATCTGTACTCGTTCATGGAGAAAGCAGAATTGAAGCCCCCTCTAGCCATTTCCAAGATAGCATCCTTGATCTGAAGGAACTCCTGACGGACTTCTTCGTCTTCGGGAGTCGTGTCCGAGAGCGCTGACAGAACAGTCAAGGCACCTTCCTCTCTACCAGTAAGGATGAGCCAACGAGGTGACTCTGGAAGGAAGAGGATAAGGAGGAAAGCCAACATCGCTGGTACGATCTGGAAGGCGGTGGCCACTCTCCAAGATGCCGAGCTAGGAGCAAGCCAGGCGAAGGCGAAGGTAATCCAGTAGGCCAAGGCAACGCCGAAAGCAATACAGGCTCCAGACGAGACCATCAGCATAGTGCCACGACGGTGTGCACGAGTCGATTCTGCTTGCCACGCCGGCACGGCAGCAGTGTTGAATCCATTTCCAAAGCCGGCGATGAATCTTCCAGCGACCAGTTGACCATACGAGAATGAAGATGCTTGGATAACTTTGCCAATTGCCATGAGCACCAAGCCGAGCATTATCATCTGTCGTCGGCCCAGATAGTCACCAAGGAAAACTGCAATAATGGCACTTGCGAAGCACTAGCCTTGATCAGTATACTTTATCCAAAGGAAATTTCATAAAAGGCCCATACCCCGATGTTCCATGTCGCGTTGGTTATGCCTTGAATCACAGCGACGTGACTGCTCAAAGGTCGGCCCACTGTGTCAATCTCTGGAAATCGTTCTCTGAATGTCGATACTGTGAGAAGACCTCCAAAGTCGCTCTGACCGTATCCGAAAGCGACAAAACAAAGTCCAGCAGCTAAGGCAATAGCTGTTCGTAGACCAGAACCTCTCAGGCCCAGATATGAAGCCATGGTTGATGTCCAATAGAGTCGAGAACGAACAATCAAAACTTCACCAACCTCTTCCTAAGAGAGGCGGGCGGGAGAAATACATCCTGACGGCCCCCAGCTCCGAAAAAGCCTTCACGTCATGAAATCACAGATACAGCGGTTCACCCAGCAGAATAGAGGGTTCACAGAAATTGTACAGGGGTGCGGTGATGAATCGTGCAACGATTTGATCTCATCGGTGACCAAGCTGCGGGTGTCGATCAAAGTGGATCGAATCAGATCTGAAGTTTGAATTCACATGTCAAGTTTAACGAACCCGCCTGTCGTTCTGACAGTCGAACTCCAAATAATTTTCTTCCGAATCAGCCTCTCATCCTCGGAGAGCTTTTCTGATATCGTTTGTGAGGAGATTCGTGGTCGGAAGAACTCGATCGCTGCGTTGCATCAAGCATGTATCTTTTGCGGTCTTCTTGCACTAACAAATAGTGCATGCACGATGATGTCGCTCCTGCCTGCCCTCGTCTTGACCCCAGACACATGCCGCAAACAAACATGTCGGTGATACTGTATCTTGATAACCATCGCACTTCGACTTCGAATCATCAACTCGCAACTCAAAGGTATCACAACTTTGTACCTCATTTATCTCTGACATTGCAACATCCCACGCTTTTGCATTCCCCCTCTTCGTTCTGCAAGGGCAACGCTTTCGGCCCGTCGACCAAGACTGCATTTCCATCGGTCTCCTCCGAGCGCTTGCTCACACATTCCACGTGAACATGTACTCAGAACGTCCATCACACTGCGTCGGACCGTCTGGCCCGGGCTTTGAATACCAGCCATGTGTTACACAAGATCCTTCGAAGCTGAAGACTTGCCAGTTTCCTTGTTTGTCTGGAGAATAGCCACGTGCAGAGGCTTTGACTAATCTCTCAACACACACACACCACACACTCTCTCTTACGGCACAGTAGTCTTCCACCTGCAGCCGCACACTCTCATCCGGGTTTCTTTATTGTCTTACATTCTTGATCTATGGTAACCAAACTGCCGAATCTGACGAATGGCGATTTTTCTTACTCGCACATCAAGTACAGATGTCAATGCGATTACCAGTCTGGATCAGATTAACATCTATCCCTTGCTTCAACCTCTGAAGAAAGCTCATGCAGGCTTCAACGCACGAGGACTGTTTCAGCACACATCATCTCACGCAGGATCTAACCAACGATGCGTGGGGTCTTGCATTTTTTTGCGAGTTGCCTTGTAAGGCCGTGGCCGTTATGGTCATGCATTTTCCCCAAGGGAGAGTCCTATAACCGGTGGGGTAGCCTTCAAGGGATAGTGACCTGTCACATTTTTTTCTCCTTCAACATGCTTTGCGGATACCAATTTCTCTATAGGATGCAATGACTTCGTCCTGCGTGGACCCTACCACGGTGCGATTCGATTTCTGCCGTCGGTGCTGGTCTACGACCAATCAGCAGTCACCCTTTCTTGACCACTCTTTCTGCTGCGACCCTCAGAACAACCACGAGCAAGATGTTCAACATGTCTCGCAACCATCGCTTGCGGAGAGTAACACTCAGATTCCTTGGTCAAATCAAGAGTCTCAGAACAAACGTGTGTGATCCAATCCCAATACTCTAGTACACATGGCCTAACTTACCTTAGCGTGGATCATATGGTCAAACAATGCCTGGCAATCCCAGGCCTCTCCAGGCGCACACGGAGACGAGCACACTACTTTAGCTTGGGAGAACATTCTTCCGCAGGCGTATATGAGTCCTTCAATAAGCGACGGAAACGACATGCACGCGGGCCAATCGAACACAGGCAACTGGCTTTTACAGCGCTCATATCACGGAGCTCCTGTCATGTCGGATCATCAATCTACGTGGAATTACGATCAAGTTCAACCGGAGTACAATCACGCACATCAAAACCACGACTATACACACTATCATGGGAGACACTCTTATGATGGAAGCACGGATATGCAATATATCGATGCATGCAATGCTCGCTCCGAGAACAATCCCATCGTTGCGCCCTACTATGCAACTCACCCTCCAGATGAAACTGTGGTGCGCAAGAACAACTATGCAGAGGAAAACAAATCTAGCCTGTGGCACCTGCCACAGTCTCCGCATAACGCTGATTTTAACAACATCTCCTCACAAGCAATCAATGCTGCTGATACGGTTCGCCCTGGATTTGAACGCAGTAAGGCTTCCTACCTCTCCGAGATGACTGTATCGACGCTCGAGACTGGCACACGGCGCTCCCGATACTCACCTTCCTGCGATGTGGATGACAATGCTAGTTGTGTGACAAGCACCACAAGTCCGACAGATCTCATCCCTTATCCTCCTTCTGAACTGCTCGATCCGCCTACCGAGGACATGAACCCCGACGACCAGACCATGATTCCACAGAGACGAAATCTCAAGGATCCAAACCATCTGTACATGCCACGCTGGACTAGAGGGAACGGCAAACAGCGTGAAGGATGGTGTGGAGCATGTCGACCTGGCAAATGGCTAAGTCTCAAACGCAGTACCTACTGGTGTAAGCAAACACATTATTGATGCCCTCAAAGATGACTGGCTAACAATGGAAAAGATCACAAAAACTTTTGTCACGGCATAACCGTCATGGGCACACTGTTCCCCCGACCTACTCGAACACGCCCACTGGCTGATGACAAAGGTTGGGAGGGATATTGCGGATCGTGCAGCAAATGGATCATGTTGAATGGAGGCAAGAAAAGTCATACCTCCTGGTTCAGACATGCGTACAAGGTATGTGTGGGATGGTTGCGTGGCATCTGACATTAATCTGACTTTTTGCCAGTGCGATCCGTCTGCCGCAGCCAGAGGCTCGCCGCCGAGGAGCTTCTTGTATCGAAGTCCTTGACAACTCGACGTCCAGTGGTATGCCACACATCTTCTGCTCAAGTCGATCTTTTTGGTTCGTGTGAACATGATCACTACCAGAACGACGCAACTGCTCTTTCAGGTGGCTCTTTGTATTTTTTTTTTCGAGCTGGTTGCTTTCAAATGTTTTTACATGCTCATGTCTTCGATTCTGATGCGACCCTGTTGTTTTTGCTCTTCCTTATCTTGGCTGTTGCCTGCTTTCTCTCCAATTTCATGGTTCAAGGAAAGGACATTTCGAAATTCTTCGTGGCGTTCTTGATGGGTTCAATTCTTCGTTTCAGGTCACCTTCAGGATGGGACTTTATGCATTACTATTTCGGTCTTGACAGCTTATGGTTTATCTTGACATGACGATTTCCTCTTTGCCTCGAAATTACCGTGTCCGTGGGTGTGTGTACTTGAGCTCAACACATTCTTTGCTCACCGCTATATAGTGAATGACAGCCCACCAAAGGAAATTGGTGAAGAAACGTGGCTAAGAATACAATCGTAGATCCTGACGGCTCATACAGAACGATGCTAGCGAGAAAGACGGAATGACCGCTGGGTGCTGGCATGATGTCGATATAAGGTTTGATTCAAAGAATGAACATGGCCAAACCATGCAGACTGCCTTATTCGGGTTCGTCTCGATCAGGATGCTCACAACGGAAAAGGGAAGGGGTTCAAAAAGAAAAAAAAAAGACGATTTCTTTTTCTCATCGGCGATCCTCTGCACTCCTGTCCACGGGCGTAGCGCCCAACATCCAGCCAATACCAGACGCCAGACCACCGGTCACGGTATTGGCGATCATGTCTCGCCTGCGCAGTCTACCGGCTTCGTCTACACCTTCATGCATAGCGGCCTCACCGGTTGACGAGCGTTGCGTTTGCGTCTCTTCTTGCTGCTGCTGCTGTCGCTGCACACCTCCAGCGGCACGCAAGGGAAACGCATTCCTGCTAAACGCCTTGGCCGCGCCGCGCGCGACGTCGAACAAGCCCATCGGCGCCTCGTCATCCGCACCCCTTCTGGCCTCTGCATTGGACCTGCCTAGCTCGCGCCTTGGCTGCCCAAACACCATGCCCTCTGTGGCCGCGGCGTCGTCTGCGAATCCCCCAGGCACCGAGATGCGTTTGTCGGCGCGGTCGTCAAAGTCTTGTTCCGCTTGTGTTTCTGCGGCCAAGAGGGCGTTGGTTTCTTCTTCGCAGCGGCGCCAGATGTTGAGGACTTCTGAGAGGGACGAGGCCGGGGCGAGCAAGAGGGCCAGACTCAGCAGTTCGGTGCGTTGGTCTAGGCGGCGCAGCGTCGGTTGGGCGTTTGATTGTGGGCGGTAGCGGCCGGCGAGGAAAGCCGCACGCCAGGAAATATCGTCTTCTTGGATTTCCGGCGTTTGAGCTGCTGCTGCAGATACAGAAGATGGGATGGTGTCTTGAGGAGAAAGCCTGTTCACGACATACGAGTAGGCGGTTTCAAAGTCGCCGACCGTAAGTGCTGCTTCGACGCACATGTAAATGACCCTTTTCTCCGCGACAGAGAGTTTGGTCTTTCTGTCCGCGTCGGTCTCAAGGCTGCGGTCGATGAGATCGCCGTCGGCGTTGCGGAGTGGGAGACCTGCGGCGATCAGGTTGCGGCCGATGCTGATCAGGTCGTCGAGTTTTGTGTAGCTGTTTGCGTTTTGCTCGAGCAGTTTTGGGAGGAGCGACAGAGGGTCTAGGCTAGCGCGGATGTTTACGGGCTGGAATACAACGCCGTGTTGTAGGGTTAGTGAGTAGAAGGACATTGAGTGTGTTGCTGCGATCAACGCTAGAGCCTTCTTGAATTCGTTGCTCTGGGGGTAGTGGCGTTGGCAATGTGTGATCCTAGAATGCTGTCAGCTGGGGTGTTGCTGGATGATTGTATTGAAGAGACGCACAAATCCTGAGCCTTCTTCATGCTGCCCCTTGTTCGGTTTCCGTTGCTGGCATTGTCGTAGAGTTGCATGGCCACATCGAGAATGACTGTCTCGATCGCATCCGCGCTGATTTTGCGAGAGTCAGATGGCGAGAAGTACAGACGATCGACTAGCGAGTAGCCTGTATCACAAAGGTTGTTAGTATCCTAAGCTTCTGCTTTTTATAAATAAAAGACATAAGAAAAAATGAAAAGTATAATTCGTAACTAATCGTCGGACAAGTGCAAAATTCTATCAATGTCTGAAGCCAGACGTTCATCGGCAGACTTACATCCATTAGAGACCAAGACTTCTAGCAACTCGCGTTCGATGGTCGTCTTTTCAATTTGACCAAAGATGCCGGCACCTTTGCGACCATTGTCTTCAAGCTCAATGTTCCAATTCCACAGCCAGATCAGCTTGTCGTAATCGTGCTGCCAGTCTTGATCGTCGCGCTTTCCTTTGGCAGCCAGACCGTGCACGATTTTTTGCAGCAAAGCCAGTTGCTGGTGTTGATCGGAAAAGAAACGCAGCTTTGCGACGTTGAGTATAGAGATGCTGTGACCGAGGCCGGCTAGTTGATAAGCCGAGTATACTATCATCTGCAAGAGCATGTAGGTCTCGAGCTTGGGTGTGGCCAGAGGATGCTCAGGGCGCAAAAGAACATCTGGCTCGAGATATATAGTTGAGTCGGTAGCGTGCAGCAACTCGGCGTGCTTGTCGACTTTGGGTAATTGCTTGACACTAGTGGCAAGTTCTGGAGGAGGTTCGAAATCGAGCAGTTGAGCCAGGCGGCATAGAATGCCATGTGCACCGTCTATAGTCTCGGGGCTGTCTGCCTCGGCAGCATAGCATGAAGCAAAGGCAGCTTGAGCATACTGGCGTTCGAGCTTGGCCTGGTTATCGTCATCCAGGTATGTTTGGGGGTTGGAGAAGCCGCCGAGGTCAACATCTCCAGGACCGTCCCATTCTTCAACAAGATTGGTGACAAGGGGGAAGTTTTGGACTGCATTGTGGACCATCCACTCGAAAAAGTATTCCCAATCGTGACCCGTCTTGTCTTGTTTCGAAACGCCATCGAGCTTGATAAACGCGGTGCGACGTGGAGAGCGAGCGTCGGGTTCCTCATGCTGTTCGGGCTCCTTTTTCACATGCAGGCGACGTCTCTTGCGCTCTGTATGGCCATACATCCAAGGACCAACCATGGCTCTGGTGTCTCTGGCGACCAGGCCTTCAGAGTCTGTGGGCGAAGTGATCTCATGATCGACATGAGTAACGTGTGATAGCAAAAGGTCGATGCCCTGCTGACCGTGCAGCTTCTCAAAGTCGGAGAGGATTGGCGGGTCTTTGGTGTCGGGGTAGTAGTCGTAGCGCAGGCGGAGCAGAGGGAGCACGACAGCGACGTACCAGGTGCGCAGAAAGTCGTTGGTGTCGAGGAAAGGTTCGGCCAGTCTGGGGACCAGAGTCAAGAGCCCCGTCTCGTCGTCGATGCGGTTCGCTCGGTGGATGACGAAGCGAGTCAAGAGATCGTTGGGAGCGTGAGGGGGAAAGGTCGGCGGGCTGAGGTCTGCGATGTGCAGCTTCTTGACGCGCCTGGCAGCGACGTCGGGCGACAGCGAGGTGACGGGCGACAGGTCGACTCTGAAGGGCTCGTGCTGCTCCAGGTAGATGCGTGTGGCCACTTCGCGCACGTAGGTCGTGTACAGGGCAGGGTCGAGCGTCTCGGGGAGGTACGAGAGGACGATGCGCAGGACCAGCTCAGGCGACAGCACGTCCAGCCGCGACGGCGTGAAAGCGTGCAGTGCGCGCAGGTTGGCCTCGCTGGCATAGTGCACCGTCAGCAGCACGCATTGCGCCGACGACAGCCTGTTCGCATCGCCGTCTGCCATGTTCGCGTGCGGCGAGGATCCCATGGCCAACTGTCTGTGACTGACTGCAGCCCAGTCCATGGCGCCTGTCCGCTGCGTCACTCTTGACCCACATGACTTGCTGCTCGTGCAACGTTGACTTTCAACACAACCGTCTCAATTTGTCTCGTCTCTGCTACTTTTCTACATAGTGGTCCCATCTTTCGTCCTTCCAACATCAAACGTGTCTTGCTAAGCGCCTGGTGGGGGAGGCGGAGGAGGGTTCTCAGAGGGCGGCGGCGGAGGAGGAGCATCGCCCGAAGGAGGAGGTGGAGGGCTTCCTGCGGCGCCGTAGCCTTGCTGCTGCCATGGCGCCATGCCCGGTGCGCCTGCTTGCCCGTAGCTCTGCTCGTAGCCAGGTGCTGCCCCGTATCCATATCCGCCATAGCCGCCGTATCCACCTCCGTAGCCACCCTGGCTCTGCTGTTGCTGTTGCTGCCAAGGAGCCGCGCCTGAAGAGTGACCACCGCTGTAGCCTCCTCCGTAGCTGTCATTTGCGCGGCCTCCGCCTGAGCCGCCAGACGCCCAAGGCGCAGGGCCGCCAGAGCTACCACCGTCACGCTCGCGACCACCACCGCCGCCGCCGCCTTGTTGCCAAGGAGCCGGTCCTCCTGTGGGTCCACGCTGCCAGGGTTTGGCTGCTCCGCGATCGTCGCCATAGCCACCGGCTTCGATGCGAGCAGGAGCCGCTCCTCCAGCGATAGCTCCACCGGCACCCAACTCTTGCATGAGGTTGTTGAACTCTGTGTCGGCAGGTTCGAGCTGACCAGCGGGGCGAGGAGCTCCGGGTGCGCCACGGTCGCTGTTACGCCAGTCTTGTCCGCGCTGTCTGTCGGGACAATCTCTAGCCATGTGCCCGGCATTGCCGCAAACACGACAGATGATGTTGGCTGTGAAGTTGCGCTGCTCGGGGCAGTCGTATTTGCGATGTCCGATCTGGCCGCAGTTTTGGCAAGCCTGGTTTTCGTCGTCACGCAAGGTGCCGTTGAGGGCTGCAAGTTCACGCAATTGGTTGCGTTTGAGTTCGTTCTGTCCTTCGGGGATAGAGGCGGCCTGCACGCGCCATGTCAGCCAGTGCTTTTCGAAGATACGAGTTTGGAGATCACTTGCAGTCTCAATGACATTGTGGATCAACTGCTTGGCCTTGTTGACCTTGTCTTCGGTATCCGCCATGATCAGACAGTGCAAGTCTTCTTCCTGGTTGCTGGTGTGTGCAGCGTCAGATCGGCCCTTTCCTTCTTTGACCGAGCCCTTTCCTCTGATGGCAATCTTCGCGCCCGACTCTGTCTCCATCTTCTTCAGCGTGTGGCCACGAGGACCAATGAGTAGACCGACTGTTAGTAGGAAAAACCCCTAAATGTTAGTATCTGTTAAGGACATGAGAGCAGTGAGTGGTTAGGGGCAGAAGAGCAGACAGCTGTAGCCTGCATAATCATAGGAAGCAAGAAGGGGAAGAGGTTAGCAATCATACTGAAGTTAATTTCTGGGTAGTCGTTGACAGGCACGTAGACCTTCTCCTGCGTCTTTGTAGGACGTCTGTAGTCAGAAGGAGGGTGGTAGCCAGGAATGGTCTTCATGGCCTTCTCGACCAACTTGTGACGCTCTTCTTCGAGACGCTTCTTGTAGCGGTACTCGCGCGTGTTGACACGACGACCGAAGTTGTCATACTGCGGAGGTGGCGAGGGCGATCTGTATCTCTTCATTCAGCGGGCTGTTCT